>JAKJMR010015873.1:40398-77909 GCA_024449315.1 Daboia siamensis
GCATGAGAAATGAGTGCAATGGTGCGATAGTTTGAACATTCTTTGGCACTGCCTTTCTTTGGAATTGGAATGTAAACTGATCTTTTCCAATCCTGTGGCCACTGTTGAGTTTTCCAAATTTGCTGGCAAATTGAGTGTAGCACTTTTACTGCATTGTCTTTTAAGATTTTGAATAGCTCGGCTGGGATACTGTCACCTCCACTAGCTTTGTTGTTGCTCAGTTTTTCTAGGGCCCACTTCACTTCACATTCTAGGATGTTTGGCTCGAGGTCAGTGACCACCTCACTGTGATTATCAGGGACGTTAAGCTCATTCTTGTATAGATCTTCTGTGTAATTTTGCCACCTCTTCTTGATCTCTTCTGCCTCTGTTAGGTCCCTGCCATTTTGGTCCTTTATCATGCCCAGTTTTGCATGAAACGTTCCCTTCATTTCTCTAATTTTCTTGAAAAGATCTCTGGTCCTCCCTATTCTATTGTTTTCTTCTATTTCTTTGCACTGTTCATTTAAGAAGGCATTCTTATCTCTTCTAGCTATTCTCTGGAATTCTGCATTCAATTGGGCGTATCTTTCTTTTTCTCCCTTGCCTTTTGCTTCCCTCCTTTCCTCAGCTATTTGCAAAGCTTCCGCAGACAGCCATTTTGCTTTCTTGCATTTCTTTTTCTTTGGGATGGTTTTGGTTGCTACCTCTTGTACAATGTCGCGAACCTCTGTCCATAGATCTTCAGGCACTCTGTCTATCAGATCTAATTCCTTAAATCTATTTGTCACCTCTACTGTATATTCAACAGGGATATGATTTAATTCATACCTGAGCGGCCTAGTGCTTTTCCCTACTTTCTTCAGTTTAAGCCTAAACTTTGCAAGGAGAAGCTCATGGTCTGAGCCACAGTCAGCTCCTGGTCACCACGATGTAAAAAAGATGTTGAGACTCTAGAAAGAGTACAGAGAAGAGCAACAAAGATGATTGGGGGACTGGAGGCTAAAACATATAGGGAACGGTGGCTGGAATTGGGTATGTGTAGTTTAATGAAGAGAAGGGTGAGGGGTGACATGATAGCAGTGTTCCAATATCTCGGGGGTTGCCACAAAGAAGAGCAAGTCAAGCTACTCTCCAAAGCGCCTGAAAGCAGAACAAGAAGCAACAGATGGAAACTAGTCAAGGAGAGAAGCAACCTAGAAGTAAGGAGAAACTTCCTGACAGTTAGAACAATTAACCAGTGGAACAACCTGCCTCCAGAAGCTGTGAATGCTCCAACACTGGAAGTTTTTAAGAAGAGACTGGACAGCCATTTGAATGAAATGGTATAGGGTTTCCTGCCTGAGCAGGGGGTTGGACTAGATGACCTCCAAGGTCCCTTCCAACTACTACTACTACTACTACTACTAATTATTATTATTATTATTATTATTATTATTATTATTATTATTATTATTATCCTTTTATTATTAGAAGGGAACTAGATTTTCAGGAGGACTAGCTCCCTTCACCCCTTTTTTCAAGGGGCAAGTTAAGAGGTACCCCTATTACAAGAAACAAAAAAGCTGAGCAAGAAAGTTCTAACTTGATTTGCTTAGAAAGTACCACATCTAAGAACTGTGGTGATAAAAACCCTGTTAGAAAATTAGAATTTACTCACTGCGATTTAAGAAGATAGCCTTATTAATGTTTTTAAAGTTCTCCCTAGGATTGAGCAGGAGGTCATAATGGTTAGACTCCAAGACCTGCAAATAAAGCTAATACGCATCACTGGGGAAGCAGGATCTACCACAGAAGTTACTCAACAGACTTTAACAGATAATGATGTGATGCCTTCCCACTCAAATTTACAACAAGACCATCTAGAAAATATTAGTGAAATCTTCTATGTTGCTCCAGAAGTGAAACAAATACCAATCTCCAAATTATCTATAGGGTACTGCACTGAGTGGACATCAATTAGATTTTTGAGTGATGCTGAACTGGGATTGGCAGCAACAAATGAGATAGCAATACATCAAGACTTTCAACCACAGTCGCTAATCTATAAGCAGATAGATAGCACTAGGCATGCAGCTTTAAACTACATCTTAGATGAGAGAAAACTATTGGGGCTGAATTGTATAGAGCCAATGGATACCCCTCCTGAAAAGATGAGTTCCTTGCTTGCCAGTGACCCACATTTTGCTACCTATGCTTCACTGCTATCACCAATTTCATTGACAGAATTACAGCCTCCTATGCCCTGTTAAGGGACGCGGTGGCTCAGTGGGTTAGGACACTGAGCTTGTCGATCAGAAGGTAAGCAGTTTGGCGGGTCGAATCCCGAGTGCCGCATAACAGAGTGAGCGCCTGTTACTCGTCCCAGCTTCTGCCAACCTAGCAGTTCGAAAGCACGTAAAAATGCAAATAGAAAAATAGGGACCACTCCGGTGGGAAGGTAACAGCGTTCCGTGCGCCTTTGGCGTCTAGTCATGCCGGCCACATGACCACGGAGACGTCCTCGGACAAGCGCTGGCTCTTCGGCTTTGAAACGGAGATGAGCACCGGCCCCTAGAGTTGGAAACGACTAGCACGCATGTGCGGGGGAACCTTTACCTTTACCTTTATGCCCTGTTACCAGGATAAGACTACACAGTTGGCAGAGAAGCAACCACCATTTGGTGAGAATTTATTGCCCCTGAAAACAATATCCACTCAACTCCCGGTAGGTATTACTACTCAAGTTGTGGCACAACAGGCAACACTAGATGAAACTTCATCTTTGGCCTTTTTCCAGAAGAAAGACTTTGTGAGTACATTTAATTCACCGGTAGCACTTCCAGATTCCAAATGACTATTCTGCAGAAGGGAGCATTTCTATCCTTTCCTGGAATGTTGCAGGCTGGAAAGTAAAGATATCAGATGTTTCATTTATGGAGTATATTTCTTCTTTTGATATCCTTTTGTTCCAAGAAACATGGGCTATGGAGGATCTACTATTACCTGGATATATTCCCTTTACCTTGAATGCAATTCCTAGCATAAAAAAGGGCAGACATCAGGTGGCCTGAGTTCTATGATATCTGTTGAAACTCAGTGTTTCAATATCTATGCTTGAGTCTTGCTCAAATATGGCGTTAGCCCTTCTACTTAGATTTAAATTTTTTACTGTATTACAGGTTAATGCCCATTTTCCTCCATTTCGTAGGCATAGGGAAATAAATAAATTGTGGGATCAGTTTTATACCTATGTAAATTTGCTATCATGTCATTACCCAGACTCAATTATAATAATAGCTGGCAATTTTAATGCACGCACTGGCAAATATGATGCTTCCCTACAAACCTATTTTAAGTGGCCAGTACCCTCTAAAATTGATGTAGGCTATATAGCAGCCAGACAATCTAAAGATCAAAAATGTAATATTGCAGGATTTCATTTGGCTCAATTTGTGGACAGTTTAGATTTAGTCCTACTTAATGGCTCTGTCAGGGGTGATTTAAAAGGAGAGTTCACATTCTGGCACCCTAAGGGAGCCAGTGTAGTGGATTATATTATGATTTCTCGGAACTTTGTACAACATATAGTTTACTTCTATATTGGAACGTGCCTTGATAGTGACCACTTCCTATTAATTTGTCTTTTTGATGCTAAGACAAATCTTGAATTATTAGAAGTGGCACATTGCCCCATCGACATTACAATGAAGGGGCAAGTACAAATTAAATGGTCTCAAGAACTGGCTAAAACGTATGGCTGAAATGTTGACCTCAGAGTCCCTGCTTCATATGCACACTCAAATTTGCTCATCTGATTCATATGAACAAGCAATTTCGTTGTATCAATCACTCACCATTAATCTCCAAACCCCCTTGACAAGATTTACAACAGCTTATTGTGCGTATGTGCATAAAAGATCTAAATCTTGGTATGATGATGTTGTTAGCTGTGAAGTCGTGTCCGACCCATTGCGACCCCATGGACAACGTTCTTCCAGGCCAGACATGACAAACACAAGGCCCGGGGGCCGGATCCGGCCCGCGAAGTGGTTTCATGTGGCCCACGAAGCCATCCTGGAAACAGTGAGGGAACGGCCCACACTGCCTTGGCCCTGGCCCAGAGACCCTCCTTCTCCCACTCCTGCCCAGGCCCCCATAGGCACCCTTGATGCGAACGATGTAGAGCTGGCTCTGCCCACCCAGTAGGCCATACGCACTCTAGCCACGCCCACCCAGTAGGCCACGCCCACCCTGGCCATACCCACCTGGCCCCTTGAGGGCAACCACAGTGCTGATGCGGCCCTCAATGAAATTGAGTGACACCCCTGCTCCAGGCCTTCCTGTCCTCTACCATCTTCTGGAGTCCTTTTAAGCTCACGCCTACTGCTTCAGTGATTCCATCCAGCCACCTCATTCTCTGTCGTCCCCTTCTATTGCCCTCAATCTTTCCCAGCATTAGGCTCTTCTCCAGTGAGTCCTTCCTTCTCATTAGGTGGCCAAAGTATTTTGAGTTTTAGCTTCAGGATCTGGCTTTCTAAAGAACAGTCAGGGTTGATCTCCTCTAGGACTGACCGGTTTGATTGCCTTGCAGTCCAAGTGACTTGCAGGAGTCTTCTGCAGCACCACAGTTCAAAGGCCTCAATTCTTTGGTGCTCAGCCTTTTTTATGGTCCACTGCCATACATTGCAACTGGGAAGACCATAGGTATGATAGTGACTGCATTAAAGCAAAAAAAGCTTCCTTAAATGCAATAATTTCCTTTCGCCAGGAAAACTCTGTGAACGCCTCCAAATTACTCAAGACAACAACAAAAAATTATAAAGATCTCTTAAAGATAAAGAAACAACAGGCTATAAGAGAAAATTGGAGTAATCTAATTTCAGCAGCAAAGCTCAAAAATTCCACTTTGTTCTGGCATTTAATAAATCAGCCTTTTACAAACAGACGTTTTGGCCCTATTTCACAAATATCTGCCGATAAATGGGAGGATCATTTTAAAAACATCTTTAAAAGAGATCCTGCTGTAATTTCAGAAGTGATTCCCTCTTGTAATGACCTCCCGGATTGGCCTCCAGTATCCATAGCTGAGGTCAAAGATCTTATTGCCCAATTGAAACCAGGTAAAGCATCTGGAGGGGATTTTATCCCCCCAGAATTAATAAGGGAAAATAAAGACTGGTGGGCCCCATTTTTAGCCACCCTATTCACTCATATTAATAATATGGGACATTTTCCATCTGACTGGAATCAGGCCATTGTAGTACTGATATACAAAAATAAAGGAAATAGACTTGATCCTATAAACTATAGGCCTATTAGTTTATTAAATACAATAAATAAACTTTATGCCAGATTTTTATATACAAAGTTAGTGGATTGGGTACAAAATGAAAACATTCTTGTTGAAGAACAGGCCGGATTTAGGGTGGAACGTTCAACATTGGATCATTATCTAATTCTGCACCATCTGGCTGAAAAATATTCTACCCCTTCTCGTGGTTCCCTTTATGCAACCTTTGTTGATTTTAAGTCAGCTTTTGATCTAATACCAAGGGAGAGATTAAGACATTCCACGATTGATAAAAGGCTGTTGGTTCTTATTCAGTCGTTCTATTCAAATACCTCCCTAAAAATTAGATGTACCCCCTGGGGACATTTATCTAAAGCAGTTCCAACTCATAGTGGTGTAAGGCAAGGTTGTATATTAGCTTCACTACTTTTAAATACTATTATTACTCAATACTGTTCCATCTAGATACCATCATTTTATTGATTCACCCATTGTAAATAATTGTAATCTTTGCCCTATGTGAATATGCTATTGTTCCATGGTTTGTTAACGTTATTCTGGAGTTGATCTGTATGCCCTTAGGGGGGTTCCTCCCTCTTGGGCACGACCAGCCGCCTGTTTCCACTCTCCCCTTAATGACGAGCCCAATTGTTGGGACTCCGAGAGGTGGCTGGGCTTAGACAGGGGCCCAGTGTTGAGACACGTTAAGAGGCCCCTGATACATTTTTTAGCCGGTTATTTTAAAAGGTTAGGGAGGGGGAGGGATAGTAGACTGGGGAGGGAATTATTAACCGGCGCTCAGTCTGGGCCTGTTAGGGGTCCCGACGAAACGGGGTTGGGGGAGGTGGTTACTGGTTCTGTGAATGTTGGGGTGGGGCTTCAAATCCCCACGACGATAGGGAATGACAGCAGGTGGTTGCACGGAGGGCCGTATCAACATCTGGGATCGCGCCACCGCTGTCTGCGTGCGGTGGCGCGCTCCGACCCTCCGGTTAGCACCCTTTTGCCCGGGGATGAGGGTGATCAGGCCCCTGAGCTTAGGCTGGTTTATTTTAACGCCAGATCCGTCGTTAACAAGGCTCCCCTCATTCAGGACTTGATCGAGGAGGAATGTGCGGATCTGGCGTGCATCACGGAGACTTGGTTGGGCTCGGAGGGAGGGGCTCCTCTGACCGAGCTATGCCCTCCAGGTTTCCATGTGCTACACCAGCCACGGGCTCAGGGTAGGGGTGGAGGGGTGGCGGTGGTTGTTCGGGAGACTCTATGTCCGCGGGAGACCATCATTGTCCAGATGGCCGGGAGTGAGTCCCTCCTCCTGAGATGTGGCCCTCGGACTCAATTGGGCTTGTTACTCACATACCTGGCGCCCAGCTGTGTGGCAACAGCCCTGCCCGAGCTGCTCGACACCCTCTCAGGGTTGGCAGTGGAGCTCACCAGGCTTATAGTTCTGGGGGACTTCAATTTGCCTTCACTGGGAGGGTCGTCTGAGTTAGCTCGGGAGTTCATGGCTTCCATGACGGCCATGGGCCTGACCCAAGTGATTCAGGGCCCGACTCATGTGGGGGGGTCACACTCTCGACCTGGTGTTCCTGTCTGGACAGTGGTTGGATGATCTGGGAGGGGGTTTACCAATCATTGTTCCCCTGTCATGGTCAGATCACTCTCTCCTGCGGCTGGTCTTCCGTTATGCCACCCCCCGCCGCTGGGCTGCGGAACCGACCAGATGGTTCTGCCTCAGGCGCCTAATGGACCCTGAACGGTTCCAGACGGCGCTTGGGTCTATACCCATCGCCCTCACCCACAGCCCAGTCGATGCCTTGGTGGATGCCTGGGAAAAGGCGGCCGCCGGGGCACTTGACTGTGTTGTACCCTTGCGACCTCTGACCCGGCGCAGATCCCGTTGGGCTCCATGGTTTTCTGTGGAGCTCCGGGAGATGAAGCGTTGGAGACAGGGTCTAGAGAGCGGTTGGAGGTCCAGCCGATCCGAATCTGACCGATTGCAGTTAAGAACCTTTATAAACTCTTATCTTGCGGCGATAAGGACGGCGAAGTCTAATTACTTAGCTGCCCTCATCGCGTCCGCAGATAATCGCCCGGCCGCCCTCTTTAGGGTGACTCGCTCCCTCCTTAACCAGGAGGTGAGGGAGGATCCCTTACAGGGACGAGCTGAGGAGTTTAGTCATCATCTGACGGACAAAATCGCTCAGATCCGGGCCGGTCTGGACTCTGACTGGGCAGAGTCTGATGTGGAGGAATCGGACGGTCTTGAGCATGTTATCTGGACTGAGTTCGATCCTGTTTCCCCTGATGATCTGGACAGGATCATGGGGAGGCTGAGCACCACCACCTGTGTGTTGGATCCGTGCCCCTCCTGGCTGGTTTATACGGCCCGGGAGGAGACACGAGGCTGGTTCCAGGCAGTAATAACTGATTCTTTGAAGGAGGGTGTCTTTCCTGCCGCCTTGAAGGAGGCGGTGGTGAGACCCCTCCTCAAAAAGCCTGTCCTGGACCCGGCTGTTTTAAATAACTATCGTCCAGTCTCCAACCTTCGCTTTTTGGCGAAGGTTGTTGAGAGTGTGGTGGCGCATCAGCTTCCTCTGTTCCTGGAGGAAACTGATTATCTGGACCCGTACCAATCGGGTTTCAGGCCCGGATACAGCACGGAGACGGCATTGGTCGCGCTGGTGAATGATCTCTGGCGGGCTCAGGACAGGGGTTGTTCCTCTGTCCTGGTCCTATTAGATCTCTCAGCGGCTTTCGATACCATCGACCATGGTATCCTACTGCAGCGTCTCAGGGGGTTGGGAGTGGGAGGCACCATTTTACGGTGGTTCTCCTCCTACCTCCTGGGCCGTTCGCAGTCGGTGTTGACGAGAGGGCAGAGATCCGCTCCGAGGCCTCTCGTTTGTGGAGTTCCTCAGGGGTCGGTTCTCTCGCCCCTCCTGTTCAACATCTACATGAAGCCACTGGGTGAGATCACTCGTGGTTTCGGGGTGGGGTATCATCAGTACGCTGATGATACCCAACTTTTTCTTTCCACCCCGAACCAACCCAGCAATGCCCTCGCCGTGATGTCCCGTTGCCTGGAGGCAGTCCAGGTCTAGATGGGGAGAAACAGGCTTCGTCTCAATCCCGCCAAGACTGAGTGGCTGTGCATATCGGCATCTCGGATTAACCAGATTATTCCATCTTTAACGATGGGGGGTGAGGTGTTACCCCCCGTTGATAGGGCTCGCAACTTGGGCGTCCTCCTGGATTCGCGACTCAATTTTGAAGACCATATAGGACCCGTGACCAGGGGGGCTTTTGCCCAGGTTCGCCTGGTGCGCCAGTTGCCACCCTATCTGGACCGAGATGCCGTACGCACAGTCACTCACGTGCTCGTGACCTCCCGTTTAGACTACTGCAACGCTCTCTACATGGGGCTGCCCTTGAGGACCACTCGGAGGCTTCAGCTGGTGCAGAATGCGGCCGCGCGAGTTGTGATGGGGGCTTCCCGATACTCCCATGTAACACCTCTACTCTGCGAGCTGCATTGGCTTCCGGTTGCCCTCTGGGTGAGATTCAAGGTGCTGGTGATGACCTATAAAGCCCTAAATGGCTTGGGTCCGGAATATCTGAGGGAACACCTGCTGCTGGCATCAAGCTCCCTTCGTCCAGTGCGCTCCCACAGGGAGGGTCTTCTCAGGGTACCGCCAGTAAGAGATTGCCGGCGGACGACACCCAGGGATAGGGCCTTCTCAGTGGGTGCCCCTGCCCTTTGGAACCAGCTGCCAGTGGAGCTTAGGACTGCCCCCGACCTCCGTTTATTTCGCCAGGACCTGAAAACCTGGCTCTTCGAGCTTTCTGGCCCAGGCTGAGAATTTTAATTTTAATTTTAATTTTAACTGGGGTTTTATTTTGTTCAGGGTCGGATATAATTTTTTTAGTTGATTTTAACTTTTGTATTTCTGTTTTTAATTACCCTGTAAACCGCCCTGAGTCCTTCGGGAAAGGGCGGTATATAAATGTAATAAAATAAATAAATAAATAAATAAATAAATAAATAAATAAATAAATCTGTATCAAAATCCAATAATGCAAGTGCTTGCTGACTCAGCCCATCATCCACCTATCTTGGCTGATCGTGCAATTCCAGCACTATTGTATTTATTTTATTTATTTATTTTATTGGATTTATATACCGCCCTTTCCCAAAGGACTCAGGGCGGTTTACAGGGTATTTAAAACAAAGATCGATACAAAAGTTAAAACCAATTTAAAAAGATTAAATCCCTAAAAGATAAAAACCCCAAGTATGCCAATGATGTAGTCATTTTGTCTACTCAGGTGGGAATGAGAAAAGTACTTAGGGCACTAGCTTTGTTTTGCACAGAACACAAACTTTTAATAAATTATGAAAAAACTAAAGTTTTAGTTTTTGCCTCTTACCATCATAAGATCAATAAATGGCAAATTGACAGGACTTCAATTGAACAGGTGCGCACCTATAAATATCTTGGAGTGCAGTTTCATGCCTCCCTATCCTGGAATACTCATTTTCTTTATTGGGCAAGTGTAGCACAATGCACCTCATCAGCTATCATAAAATTTTATCACTCAAAAGGAGCTTACTATATCCCAGCAGCTTGTAAGGTTTTTCAAACTAAAGCAGTCCCTCAGCTCCTTTATGGCTCGCAAGTAGGTTCACTTGCAAAGCTTAATGTTATTGAAACTATTCAAAATAAGTTTATTAGAGCCATATTGATGGTACCTAAAAGGATCAAAAATGCCATCTTACGGGTAGAAATAGGTATACAGGTGAAACTCGAAAAATTTGAATATCGTGCAAAAGTTCATTTATTTCAGTAATGCAACTTAAAAGGGGAAACTAATATATGAGATAGACTCATTACATGCAAAGCAAGATAGTTCAAGCCGTGATTTGTCATAATTGTGATGATTATGGCGTACAGCTCATGAAAACCCCAAATCCACAATCTCAGAAAATTAGAATATTGTGAAAAGGTGCAATATTCTAGGCTCAAAGTGTCCCACTCTAATCAGCTAATTAAGCCATAACACCTGCAAAGGGTTCCTGAGCCCTTAAATGGTCTCTCAGTCTGGTTCAGTAGCAATCACAATCATGGGGAAGACTACTGACCTGACAGTTGTGCAGAAAACCATCATTGACACCCTCCATAAGGAGGGAAAGCCTCAAAAGGTAATTGCAAAAGAGGTTGGATGTTCCCAAAGTGCTGTATCAAAGCACATTAATAGCAAGTTATGTGGAAGGGAAAAGTGTGGAAGAAAAAGGTGCACAAGCAGCAGGGATGACCGCAGCCTGGAGAGGATTGTCAGGAAAAGGCCATTCCAAAGTGTTGGGGACTTTCACAAGGAGTGGACTGAGGCTGGAGTCAGTGCATCAAGAGCCACCACACACAGACGGATCGTGGACATGGGCTTCAAATGTCGTATTTGTCTTGTCAAGCCGCTCCTGAACAACAAACAATGTCATAAGTGTCTTACCTGGGCTAAAGAAAAACAGACCTGGTCTGTTGCTCAGTGGTCCAAAGTCCTCTTTTCTGATGAGAGCAACTTTTGCATCTCATTTGGAAACCAAGGACCCAGAGTCTGGAGGAAGAACGGAGAGGGACACACTGCAAGATGCTTGAAGTCTAGTGTGAAGTTTCCACAGTCTGTTGATTTGGGGAGCCATGTCATCTGCTGGTGTTGGTCCACTGTGCTTCATTAAGTCCAGGGTCAACGCAGCCGTCTACCAGGAGATTTTGGAGCACTTCATGCTTCCTTCCGCAGACGAGCTTTATGGGGATGCTGACTTCATTTTCCAACAGGACTTGGCACCTGCCCACACTGCCAAAAGCACCAAAACCTGGTTCAGTGACCGTGGGATTACTGTGCTTGATTGGCCAGCAAACTCGCCTGACCTGAACCCCATAGAGAATCTATGGGGCATTGCCAAGAGAAAGATGAGAGACATGAGACCGAACAATGCAGAAGAGCTGAAGGCCGCTATTGAAGCATCCTGGTCTTCCATAACACCACAGCAGTGCCACAGGCTGATAGCTTCCATGCCACGCCGCATTGAGGCAGTAATTGCTGCAAAAGGGGCCCAAACCAAGTACTGAGTACATATGCATGCTTATACTTTCCAGAGGTCCGATATTGTTCTATCTACACTCCTTGTTTTATTGATTCCATGTAATATTCTAATTTTCTGAGATTGTGGATTTGGGGTTTTCATGAAATGTAGGCCATAATCATCACAATTATGATAAATCACGGCTTGAACTATCTTGCTTTACATGTAATGAGTCTATCTCATATATTAGTTTCCCCTTTTAAGTTGCATTACTGAAATAAATGAACTTTTGCACGATATTCTAATTTTTTGAGTTTCACCTGTAGTTTCATTGGAAGCCATAGCATGGTTCCTTCTTCTTACCTTTTGGCTAAAGTTAATTTTGATGCCTGTAGGTCTAGCCCCATTAGTATTTACAGACCATTTTAAATCGTTGTGGGGAAAAAAAGCCCTAGATAAAATTAAATCACTGGGCTTTTCTATAGAAAGTCTGTGTTCATTAATGCTAGATAATGCTAGAACTGCCTTGAAACGAATCTGGGATATAGATCTCCAAACAAATCTAAGTAAGGTGGCACACTCCAAACATTTGTCACTTGCTCCCAGAAAGATTCTTCCCAGCTTCTTATCTATTTTCCATCACAATTTTGAAATTTCGTAAAACCTTCACCTTAGCCAGGCTGGATGCGTTGCCCTCAGCAGTCCTTTTTGGATGGTTTAAAGGCACTTCTATGCACCTTAGACTGTCCATGTGGTGATGGCTCTATAGAAACTCTAAGCCATATGCTGCTTCATTGTTCTCTATATAAAGATTCTAGACAGATTTTTATATATCCGATATTGAAGAAATTTCCAGGCAGGGGATATGAATTTTATTTAATGCTACTACTTTCGGATAAGGATCCGAAAATATCAATTGAGGTTGCCCAATTTTGTGCCACCATCTGCACAATACGTCGCACCATTATTAAGGTCTGAAAAATTTTAATATGATGTTTTATTTTGAGAATTTTGGATTGTATTATACTGATTGTTTGGTGGTTTTATATCCTGTAAATATGGATGTAAGATTGTTACTGATGTTATATATTTTGATTGTGTCTGGCCTTAAGACTGTAATAAACAGATTGATTGAGAATAAAGGAGGGGGATGAGTGGAAGACAGCCTTCAACTGCTCCTTGAGGAGCTACCAGTTCAAAGTCATGCCATTTGGACTGCAGGGCCCCCAGCAGTATTTATGCAGTTGATCAATGAGGTCCTACATGATGACCTATACAAAGGGGTCCTAGTATACCTTGATGACATCCTGATATACAGCATGAATATGACCGACCACATAAAACTGGTCAGAGAAGTGTTAAAGAAACTATTGAATGCCAAACTTTATGTCAAATTGTCGAAATGTGAATTTCACCAAACCCGATTAGATTATCTTGGGTATAGAATCTCCAATGAGGGTATCGAAATGGACCCAGTCAAAGTAAAAAACATAATTGAATGGTAGCCCCCAAAGACCTGTAAACAGCTCCAGAGCTTCCTAGGGTTTGCCAACTTCTACCATCAATTTATTCCCTCTTTTGCCAAGATTGCTCTACCTCTTACAGAACTACTCAAAATGGGAAAGGGAGGGGGAAAAACAACCTGGCCAACCGCTAGCATGGACTATGAGTTGTCAGAAAGCTTTTGAGAATTTAAAAAGACTATTTGCGGCTGAAGTGGTCCTAAAGCACCCCTGCCCAGGGGAGCCCTTCGTAATTCAGGCAGACGCCAGCGACGTGGCAGTCGGAGTGGTGTTATTGCAAAAGAATAAAAGTGGGGTCCTGCAACCTTGTGCTTACACCTCTAAGAAATTTACTGAAAGTGAGAGGAGATGGACAGTCTGGGAGTAGGAGGCCTCCGCTATTAGGTGGGGGCTATTCAACTGGCGGCACTACTTAGAAGGGAGCAAGGTGCCTTTTGAAGTATGGACAGATCACAAAACTTTAGAGGCACTAAAATCTCCCCGCAAATTGTCCCCAAAACAAGTACGATGGGCACATTACTTCAACCGTTTTAACTTTACTCTAAAGTACATACCAGGGAGAAAAAACTTCCTAGCTGATGCACTCTCCTGATTGCCATAGTACAAAAGCAAACGTGAAGAAGTTCATGAGGCAATTATCCCCGGTCCACAAACTGCGCCCCAACTCACACCTCGCAGAACCCCTAAATAAAGAAAATAAAGCGAGAACTCCTCACTGATCAATGGTTTAAAGACAATCATACATCCCTAACATGCAGGGATGGTCTGGCTTACAAGGGAGGAATATTGTACTTGCCTGAAGCTCTTCGTCTTAATACCCTCGAACACAGCCATGATGTCAAACAGGCTGGACATTTCGGATATCTAAAAACTCTACATCTCACTTGTTGGCAATTTTGGTGGCTGGGACTAAAACGAGACGTAGAAAACTATGTCAAGAGCTGTACTGTATGTGCCACCATGAAAAGAATCCCAGGAAAGACCCCTAGGTTACTGCAACCAGTGGCCGAACCTTCTCAACCATGGGAAGAAATAGCTGTGGACTTTGTAATAGTCCTACCCGACAGTAGAGGAAATACTGTCATTTGGACTGTGATATACCTATTTTCAAAACAGGCTCACTTTATCGCCTGCAAAGGACTTCCATCAGCTCAACGCCTGACTAAGTTGTTCCTAAAACATATCTATCGAATACATGGCGCCCCTAAGCGAATAATTTTGGACAGAGAGGTGCAGTTCACAGCGAAATTTTGGGGAAATGTTCTTAATTGGATCATCTCAAGGCCTATCAACTGTTTTTCACCCGGCTACTAATGAAGCCACAGAATCCGCCAACAAAATGGTGGAACAATACCTTAGATGCTACGTCTCTTACCAACAAACAAACTGGACTGACCTCCTCCCTTTTGCAGAGGTGGCTTACAATAATTCAGTATATAGCAGCACCAGCTACACTCCTTTCCGTGTAGCCACAGGGAAAGAATTCAACCCCATACCGGAATACCCTCAGTCACCCTCCGCTTCCCAGACTCTTAATCATTGGGTGAGGGTTTGGGAAGAAGTTTGGAAAAATACAAAGGTGGCCTTAAGAAAGACTTTTGAGACCTACAAAAAGCAAGCTGACAAAAAGAGAGCTCCCCAAAGAACATTCCAAGCTGGGGAAAAGGTCTATTTGTCGACCAAATACTTACTCCTTAAACTACCCAATAAGAAATTGGGACCGAAATTCTTGGGGCCTTTCCCCATTGTGAAAATCATCAACCCGGTGACAGTAAAATTGAAACTACCCAGACTTTTGGGGAAAATTCACTCGGTGTTCCATTGTAGCTTACTGAAACCTTTTCGAGCCTCCACTTTAAGAGCTCCCCCTAAGAAAGCACCTGGACCCCTCATAGTAGCAGGTCAGACCCATTATGAAGTGAAATGTATTCTTGACTCTAGAATCTTTAAGGGAAAAATGCAGTACCTAGTACAATGGAAGGGATACCCATTGTCTGAAGCCATTTGGGTAAAATCTACTGATGTGAAAGCTGACAGAGTTATCAAAAGGTTTTATGAGAAACACTCCAACAAACCAAAAGCCAGTTCCTAACTTGTGTTTTGTTTACAGGATCTCTCCTTTTTTTAAGGGGGGCTGGATGTCAACGCTGCTAACATCGAATGTTATTGCTTGACAAGAGATGAAGAAGTAGCCATTTCATATGTTAAACCTGTGTATTGCTTTAAGAGATTGAGTTAAGGTTGAGAGGGGGGAAGAGGAGGATTGTACCTTCAAGGCCATCTGAAATTAAAGAAGATGGCGGGTTTTTCTGACGGAAGGGAAACTGATTCTTTAAATTAATTGGAGAATATGATTAATGACAAAATTAGAAAGGTGGAGAATTGTGTTTTAATATATTATACAAGGGGTAGAGATTTCAGATTCCAGCTTCCTTCGAGCAAGCATTTGCCGGTGTATTAGGCTAAATAAAAGACTTTTAAGGTAAACAATGCCTCAGAGTCACTTGAAAAGCCCATACGTCGGAAACTTGACATGTTTATTTTGAAACCCGCTAACACCCCAAACTCATATAATTTTTTCTAAAAATATATTTTATTATTTTTTTACAATAACAATCTTTAGTGCTTCATGAACAGTGTGTTGTCTGGGTTCATATCTTCAAAACAACGATAATTAATCTATATGTTCGTGATATATTTCTTGATCCTCTCTTCTTCCTGTAATCTCCTTTTGTCTACATTAAACAAATATAATTCTTAATATTTTCAGTACAAACCAAGTTGAACATAAACATTTTTAGTATTTATAGATATAATAATAGCATCAACATATAACATGTTTTAATCAGCTTATTTCCATTGTATTTATAAAAGTCATCTTATTAAATCATTATATGTCCTGTTTTCAAGATTCTTATTGAAGCTTAGTTTCCCCTCAGTATTCAAACCACTCTTATCAGTCAGTTTTCTCAAAATTCATTACCCTTAAATATCCAAACTTTTCATTTAAATAGACCCTCTCAATGTTTTAACATTTCGTATATTCTAAAAGTATTATACTACTTATATATCTTATTCCTCTTACTATAGGGCCCCTTATATCCAAACTTTTAGTGTGTGTGTGTGTGTGTGTGTAATAAAAGGTGCTGGAAAAGGGAGGAAGTTTTTTCTTCTTTTCTGACTGCGTTCTTGTGTTCTGTTCATGTGGGCAGCCACATACATTGGACAAACTAATAGGAGAATAAATGCACGCATCGCAGAACACAAGAACGCAGTCAGAAAAGAAGAAAAAACTTCCTCCCTTTTCCAGCACCTTAAAGCAACAGGACATGAAATTGACTTTGAAGGAACAAAATTAATCTCCAAAACTGAACACTACAACAAGAGAATAATTATGGAAGCCATCGAAATAGAGAAACACCCACACAACATGAATAAACGTGACGATACCTCCCGCCTACCAGACATCTGGAAACTAGCCCTAGTCAACAAACAAGTCCCAGCCACGAAAACCGACACCGGACCTACAACAACACAGGACACCACCACCAATCACCCTCACCAGACTCAAACCCAAACCCACCCCATAGACGAAATGCAACCACCATCCAGAAGCCAAACCTCGGCATCTCCAACTGCTGCACCCCCCCTGACCCCCACACAAAGCAAACTGACATACGCCACGAACACAGGGCCAGACCGCAAACCCGAAGCCAAACCAAAGCCCGGGATGTTACACCACAGCCTTCTGCTCTGGACATTACATCACAGAATTCAGGAGGTTACAATGCTAAAACCCGGGATATCACAACACAACAAACCACCCAGGATATTTCAACACAGAACTCAGGAAATCACCACAATAGAGCTCAGGATGTCATCACACAGCCCATTACCCAGGTCGTTACAACACAAAGGACTAACGAGGACACAGCCAGCACCTCAGCCACACAGGATGTTACAAATCAGCCAACTAATCCCCTAACAATAACCCCATCGACCAATCATGATGTGACATCACAGCCAACCAATCTGCTTACAGCAACAAAGCCCAGTCAGCCCAGGTTCGAATATCAGAAGGGTATGGCTGACTGATGAGAACAAATAGGTTTGAAATGATCATATCGGTCTCCCTTTATTCTTTGTTAGCAAGCCAAAAAATTTACACACACACACACACACACACACACATATACATACATACATACAATTTCATCAATGTTTTTTCAGGTATAGAGTTTTAACAATTTCCTTAGCTTTCAAATTTATCCAAACTGTGGTAATATTTATTCCCCATAAGGATGAAGCAATCCCCCTCCTTCTCACTTTGGGAGGCTTTTTGCTTCTTGGGGATCTTTTCCAGAAAATTAGGTATAAAATAGGAGAGAGAAGATCAAATTCCTCACCCAGTTTCAAGCACGCTGTTCAGTAGCTTGGGCTGGTCAGTGAGGTGTGGCCAGCCTTTCTCCTGTTGGGTTAGAAGGCTTTCCCCAATCAGAACAAAACGACCACTGTCGTTCCAGAGTCGTCGGGGCACCCTTCTTTCTTCACCGCCTCTCCGGGGCAACTTAGACACATTTAGGGTCCCCTGGCAGGGCGAAACTAGCCGTGGGGTGTGAAGATTCGCGACCAGGCACTACAGCGCAAGACTGGAAGTCCCCAAACTCATAATTTCCTCATCAAATATTCTATGTTATTTTTTGGGTCTTGCAGGAATATAACCAAACCATCAGCAAATGCCGTCTATTCATAAACTTCTTTCTTGATACTTATACCTTTTATTTTCTCATCTTGCTTAATATTGCTGTTCAAAACTTCCAACACCAAAATAAACAGCAAAGGAGACAAGGGGCATCCTTGTCTTGTACCTTTTTGAATTTCACGTGAATTAGTTAAATCACCATTGATAACAATTTTTGCTTGCTGTGATGTGTAAACAGCTTTGACCCCTGAAATAAAATTCTCTTCAAAGACCATTTCTTCAAGCACTTTAAACATGAAAGCCCAATTTAGATTATCAAAAGCCTTCTCTGCAGCTAAGGATATTAGAGCTGTCTGTTTCTCATTATGATATTGTAAGTATTCAATAATATTCAAAGACAGTCCTCACATTGTCCCTTAGCTGTCTTTTTGGCAGAAAGCCAGATTGGTCTTCATGAATATATGCCTGTAAAATCTTCTTTAGTCTTTCTGCCAAAATTGCAGCAAATCCTTGTTTAATAATGAAATTGGTCTGTAATTCTTTGTCTTCGTAGCATCTTGACCTTCCTTCGGTAGCAACACAATATTGGCTTCTTTGTACGTTTGAGGTATCTTTCCCCCCTGTAATATATCATTCATTGTATCCTTTAGTGGCTGAGGAAGTTCATTGAAGCATTTATAATATTGGCTTGTAAGGCCTTCTGGGCTCAAAAACAGTTATTGTGTCATTCATAAGTTGTCTCTGAGTCTGAGAAAGTTTAGGCCTAAACTTTCTGCTCACTTTTTCATATGTCCCCTCTGTACAGGTCTGGATACAGTGATGTTATTTTGCATTAGTTTCAGCTTCATTTTACTTACTTTGTCTTCTGTCTCACTCTTTTATTCCAAGACTAATCTCTGTGTTACCAAGATATGTTACTTTTTTAAAATATGCTTTACATATTTTTTCTTAACTAGAACATAGGTTGGGCTGGTGTCTATAACAGTGGCATAGGGAAAATTAAGGAAGGTTAACCCCTTCTTTCATGTTTTACTTCTTCTGTTCCCCACCTAAAGCCACTGTTTACTCTTGGCATTTCTATTTTCTGTTGTGTGGTTCTCTTTCTGATTGGTATATCTTTGAATGAAATGCTCAGACTCAAACTGCTCTGGCAGGTGGTATTGGTTAACCAAAATTGTATCTCATATTTAAGATGTGAAAAGTAATATACTGTTGAGGTAGAAAATCCTTTCGTCCTCCATTCTTCAGCCTCTGTAAGACCCAGAGTTGGTTTTTCTGTCTCACAACCTCAGGTTTCCCAGTTCCTCACATGTTCTTCATTTCTCGCTTGTCTGACTCTTCCCTCTCCCTTTACTATACATCTGTTAGGTCAACAGCTTCTCATTTCTTCCCTTCTGTCTGCATGTGCCTGACTTTTGACTGATTGCAACCCTCCCTTCTGCACTAAAACAGGTATTTTATCATTGGTGTGTCTTTTGATTTCTAATGTTT
Organism: Daboia siamensis; assembly: GCA_024449315.1. Lineage (NCBI taxonomy): Eukaryota > Metazoa > Chordata > Lepidosauria > Squamata > Viperidae > Daboia > Daboia siamensis. The sequence continues at coordinate 59,448 of JAKJMR010015873.1, forward strand.
TTCTTGTCTCTCTGATTCCTTTTAGAGGCATAATGCTTGTTTGCTTGTAGGCTCCCTTGCCTGTCCCCTGTGATGAACCTCTTCCTGTTTTTTGCTATATCTGCCATCTCACTGATTCTAAGCATTTCACATCCTTTATTTCTTCTTTTTCATTTCCTCCTTTAGGTCTTTCTGGCTTATTTGAGACTGGGCTCCATCATGCCAGTAGTGCCACCCCCGATGCCTCTGTCATGAACCTCATCTCGGCTCTGGAGTCACGGGCACCACAACCAGGCCCTTCTGCTTCTTCCCTGCTGTCCCAGTTCCGCACCCCATCCTGGCAAACAGGTAGAGTCTGGAGTTCTGCCGGCATCACAGAAGGAAGAATGAACATCTTAATTTGATGGCAGGGTTGGAGAAACTTTTATAGGAAGCCTTATTGTATATCTTTGTGGTAAAGATCTGGTATGTATGTGTAATGTGTTTGGGTGGGAGTAGCTTGTCTTCCTGGGAAATAACACTTTATTAATACTTCTGTTAAGTTATTTTATACATCCCTTAGACTAGAGTCTATTGCATTGTGTTTGAAGAAAATGTCATAATAAGTAAATATATAAATGAATTGAATGAAATACTGACTGCTTTCAATCCACATTATTGAATTAAACCATTTGCTGTGTTTGTATAATGGATTGAATCATAAAATAATCAATTGGATTGGGTTCATGTAACATGCTAAAAATCTAGGATTAAAGGTCACCAAAGTTAGCATGCAGTGAAAATTCAGCTGCTGAGTCTTTAATTCACTTATTTAAATGTGCTGTGCAAATCCAGGCATTAAGTCAGACTCTTGATCCACCTAACTTGGAAACACAGTCTGTTGCCCTCTTTATATTTTGGGTTATCTCATTCCCAGGCAGTATAGCCAGTTACAAGCTTTATGCGACTTGTAATCCAAAGTACAGTCATGTGAAAAAGAAAGTACACCCTCTTTGAGTTCTATGGTTATACATTTGCTGGTGTGGTTGGGATCATTGTCCTGTTGCATGACCCAATGTCGGCCAAGCTTTAGCTGTTGGATAGATGGCCTCACATTTGACTCTATAATACTTTGGTATACAGAGGAGTTCATGGTCGACTCAATGACTACAAGGTGCCCAGGTCCTGTGCCCAGGAACTGAAGCAATGTTGTAAAGACAACTGGGCCAAAATTCCTCCACAATGATGTGAGAGACTGGTAAAGACATACAGAAAACAATAACTTCAAGTTATTGCTGATAAAGGTGGTTCTACAAGCTATTGAATCCTAAGGTGTACATAGTTTTTCACACATGGCTTTTCCATTTTGGCTTTCTTTTTGTAAAATAAATGATGACATGGTGTAATATCTCATGTGTTGTTGTTCATCTGAGGTTGTATTTACCTACTTTTAAGAACTGCTAAGGACCAGAATATTTTTTACTATGTCCTGATATGTAAAACCATACAGCTCAAAGAGGGTGTACTTTCTTTTTCACATGACTGTAATTGGAAGGTACCTGATTGCCTATTCCTAAATTAGCCCTATTTAATGTACTTTAATTGGCCACAGCTTTCCAAGGTGTCAGACCAGCATCCTCTGCTCCCTTATTTAATGGAATTTGCTCAGAATTAGATCTAGAATCTTATGCATGAAAACTGTGCTTTCTTACTAATCTGATCATAGGTGTCCTGGCTAGATATTCTGTTTGGGGATGAGGGAACATGTTTGTAATGACATGACATTAGGAAATACGCTTTATCGACTCTTTGGCATGCAGTGGGTGAATTTCATAGAATGGTAGACAAGGCTGAAGTGGGATTAAGTAGCTTGTGATTCAGCACAGGAATTCAACCATCGTCTTCCTATGTTGTATAAACTTGATTACTACATTAAGCCATAATATGATTTATTTATTTGATTGTAACATGTGGAACAAAACAGCAGTTTAATTTGATAACCTGCAGCTAGGTTAAGTGTGCTATGCTTCCTTAGTACTGTCCAGTGTGAGTTTGAGATTGTCTTTGTGGATGAGTTTTTAATTTGGTACATTGTACTGTACCTAAACAGATACTCTGTTTTTTCTTTACAGCCATGCACACTCCAGCGCCTGCTGAGCTTTTCATCTCAGGGGCCCTCCCGGGCTCTGGCACTTTTCCTTCCTCATCAGCACTCTCTGCTTACCAGCATCCAGCCTCTTTCAGTGGGCGCAGCTTCCCAGTCACTTCATCCCTTACCCTCCAGGATGCTACTTTCAGCCCAACATCCAATGGCCTGCTATCCCCCCATGATCCTCTGCTTCACATCAAATCCTCTCAGCCCAGTGTTCCTTCATCCCTCAGCTTTGACCGGATGGGCAGTGCGGTATTGAGTACAGGCTTACCCTCTCAGAGCTCAGCATATCGTAGTGCTCAAGAATCAGCTTCCCGTCACCTCCCCTCCCAGTTCAACCTTTTGTCATCCTCACTGGGTCCATCTGACCAGACATCCCAGCTCTACAACACCTCAGTCTTCTCCAGTTCCCCTGCCTCCTCCATTGAGCGGGCTATCCCCCGGCAAGATAGTGTGATCAAACATTACCAGAGACCTTCCAGTGCCCAGCCACAGCTGTCTGCTGCCCATTCTCTCCAGCATTATTTGAGCTGCGGGGGCAGCTACCAGCAAATGCCCCACCGCTCCAGCCTTTCATGTAGTCCCTTGGGTGAGCAGTCTCCTGCCAGCAGTGAAGGCTCTCAGCAGCAGAAGACCCCCCAGGCCACACGACAAGAGCCCGCTCAAAGCTACCATCCCATTATTCAATCTTCCGGCTATTCTGGTACCACCTCTTCAAAATCCAAGAGTTACTCTGCCTCCCGCCAACCACCTCGTTCTACAGCCACACCCAAGTGCCAAAGCAACTACAGTTCATCCACGCCCAAGCCCAGCTCTGTCATTGCAAGCCAGTCACAGGCCTATTCGCCTGGTCAGACTCAGAGTCTCCTTTCCATGAGCCAAACACAGAGTTACTCTGTCAGCCAGCCACAAAATCTCTCTTCAGTTAGCCAGGCCTCACAGGGCTTCAGCAGCAACCAGGCCCAGGACCTCACAAGCGTTAGTAAAACTCAGAGTTATTCAACCAATGGGCAGGCTCAGCAGGGCCAAGCTGGGCAGGGAGGACAAGGACTGCAGACTTGTCAAAATCAGACTTACTCTCCTGAGCAGCTGCAAGGCTTGTCATCTGTTGGGTACAGTGTTCAGACTGAGCCCCATGTTTCTGTCAGCCAAACACCAACCTATGTACCAGCTCATTCTCAAAGGATGCCCACAGCTAGCCCATCATTGAGTTACAGCACTGGCCATTCTCCAGCTATGCCAGGGCACAGCCAGTCTATTGGTTACTCCCATGGGCAGAACCTTCCAGATTCAAGTCCTTCCCAGATCATCCGGCCTCTCCAGTCACCTACCACTAACAGGCCCCAGAGTGTGGCATCACCTGGCCAGTCCCAGAAGTATCTCACTTCTGTATTGTCCCCTTCATTCATGCAGACGGCTCACACACAAAGCTACCAGGGTTCCCAGGGTGGGTTAGAGAGAGGATCATCTTACAGTAAAGCCAAGGCTGACTCGGACCTCCTGTCATCTGAGCGGACTGAAGATGAAGAGTTTTTAATCCAGCACTTGCTGCAGTCACAGAGCCCACCAAGAGTGCCCACAGAAGGCATGGTAGAGTGTGAGGAGAGGGCAGGGAAAGGGATGGGCTATGAGTTGAGCAAGACTGAAGAGCGTTACCACTTGCAAAGTGTAATTCGGACCAACTCTAATCTGGACAACCAGGGCCTGGAGATGTCCTTGCAAAGCTTGAAGGACAAAAAGAAAGGAGAGAGGTCCAAAGAGTACCCCCATACACGCTCAACTCCAGAGTCTTTGACCACTTCTGTGGTCCATTACAGCCATCAAGCTGGGTCTATAGACACTTATGGACAAGACATAAAGAAGTCAGTGGAGCAGCACCTCCAGGGTGGCCACATGGATTCTGGCAGTAAGGAAATATCTCAGGCCCATTCTTATTTGCAGAAGACTCCTGAGCACGCCTCCCAGCCACATCCCATGGAGTCCCATGGATTGATGGCTGGCCAGCAGGGTGCTACCCTGATGTTGGACTCCCCTCCTGATTTGCCGCCTCTTTCCCTTTCCCAGCAACAGCAGCAGTCCCAGATGCTCCAGTCAGTGCTCACTCACACCCAAACCCAGATGCACTCTCGTGGGAAGGTTCACACCCCACTGGAAGTCCATCTTATGGAGCCTCAGCACATGCATCAGGCTGAAGCACCCTCACCGCAGCTTCAGATGCAAGCATTGGAAGCCCACCTCCACCAGGCCCATGTTCGTTCTCAGAGCATGGAAGCACAGCTTCTTGAGCCACAGCAGTCCCCTCAACTCCAAGGCCAGCTGCAGCCAGAAAGGATGCAGTCTGAGGGCATGGAGGTGGTGCCCCAAGGCAACCTTTCCCAGTCCCAAGAGATCCAGGACTTCTTAGAGCCCGAGCTGAGTTTGGAATCCCACCTGGGACAGAGTGGGACAGTGCAGAGTCAACAGCATCTCCTTCCCGATTCCAGTTTGGATCCCAACTCCTCTCAGCAAGTTTCTCAAGGCCAACTTGAAGGCAAGGACCAGTTTGAGAGCCCCAGCCCTCAAGAAGCCAAGCAACGGTTTGTTCCCCTCACCTCCATCTGCTTCCCAGACTCTTTGTTACAAGATGAAGACCGTAGCTTCTTCCCTGGCATGGAGGACATGTTTGGTCCCCCTCCCTGTGCTGGGGATGAGTTCCCTAAGTCAGATGATGGCACACAGGGTATGGAGAGGGGTGAAGGAATGAAAGGAGGCTATGATATAATGCCTGGTGGGCAAGGCTACCAGAGTTACTGCCAGTCAGAAAGTGAGGATGGACAGCACTTGGGGTTAGAGACAGTGTCAGTGAAACACGAGTTGCCTTCTACAGTCAACACAGAACAACTGGGACTGATTCAGCAAACTGGGACAGCTCCAGTTTCAGAATCCAAGTCAGGCCTGATCTCACCGATCTTCTGTTCTTCCAAGCCCAAGAAGCTGCTGAAGACTTCCTCCTTCCATTTGCTGAGGAAACGGGAACCACCTTTCCAACCTCCCAAAAAGAACTATGCTCAGGAGTATGAATTTGAAGATGATGAGGACAAGGAGGATGTTCCAGCTGACATCCGCCTTAATAGCCGCCGCCTGCCTGATCTGCTACCTGACCTCATTTCCAGCTGCCGGACAAACCGGACCAGCCTTAGCCCCATGGGCGATATAGACTTTTGTACACCAAACAGCCTCATGGAGGGGCCCAAGCGGCGAGGCCGCAAGCCCACCAAGCCTAAGCGGGAGGGCCCACCCCGCCCTCGCGGGAGGCCCCGCATCCGGCCCCTGACTGAACCACCCCACGGTGTGGCTCATGATGGTACCAAGAAGCCCCGCGGCCGGGGAAGAGGGAGGGGCAAGAAAGCCAGGGAGGAGGGGGTTGAGCCAGGTGCAGACTTGGAATCCCTCAAACCACTCAAGGTAAGCTGAGAATGCAAGGAGGTGAGATGTGCTTGTCAGGTAGCAATGCCTAGGTGTAAGAAAGGAAATTTTAGGAAAGAGCATAGGGTAGAATGAGTAGAAACAGAAGACTGGCTTAGTAAAATGATTTAAATGGAGAGTGCTGCAATGGAGGGGGAACATAGGAAGCTCTCTTAGAGCAGATTACATGTATCCATCTAAACCACTCTTGCACTCTCTGAACAACTCCGTATTGATGAGTCTCGAATATGAGTCTCTTCCATTACTTGTACCTGAGCCTTTGTCCCTAGAGATAATAGGAATTTAATCTAAGCTTTTGTTTGCAAAGGTTGTGCTCTGCTGCTGAACTATAGCCTCTACCTAGATATTTTAGGCTTCTGAGGTTATCTGTGATGATGTACCAGTGAAGTTGGAGGGTAATTTGTACATGACCATAGTAGTATAATAATGACTCAGGACTTTTGTTTCCCTAGGAACTGGATTAGTACAGATAGTTTTCATAGAGCTATTATACGGATACTTGTACAGGTAGTCCTCACTTAGCGGCCAGTTGCTTAGTGACCATTCAAAGTTACCATGGTCCTTTCCCCCAAAAGCTACTTATGACCTGATTCTGGAGTTCCAATGGCTACACACACACAAACACACCGCAGTCGCATGACCATAATTTACAATGTTTTTGCCAGTTTCTGGCCTTTTTGGCTGGTTTCCAACAAAAAACCCCATGGATTCATTTAATGACTGTGGCGTTCACTTAATGACCGCCACAGCAAAAGTCATAAAATTGGGTCTGGTCACGTAGATGTCTTGACTTACAATGATCGTGACTTGTGATGGAAATTCTGGACTCCATTACCTTTGTAAGTCAAGGAGTACCTGTGTTTCTAATACCATTGGCACAAAAGCTGGCTTTTGAATAAGGGAGGCAAGAGTCATGTCAGAATTCAGGTTCAGTGCTTAAGTTGAGAGTAATATCCAGGGTTATAGTCATTTTGTTGATACAGGTTTGCACTGCTAAAAATTCATTTCTTTGTTCAATATTTGTGTTCATTTATTTCCATCCTGCTCTTTATTGTTGCAAAGATACATTGGTATGAGTTAAGGATATTGGCATTGTGAACAAGACTGCTACAATCTCACAAGAATTGGGGCTTTTTAATGGGGACTAAGCATAGGTTTTGCCAACTTCCAACAGCTTTGTCTAATGTTGGGAGCAGCAATGCTTCAGAAAGCACCAGGCAGAGCGATAGATCAGTGCCATGGAATAACACTGTATTGAGTGCATTAAACAGTTATAATGGCAATCTTAGAACTCCCACTAGAGGCTTGCTGTGATTCATTAGGTTGGGGAGACAAGATAGATGCCAGCAGTAGATTGTGTGAGGGTGGAATGGGACAATTTATTGTGGCCAACTTGCCACGGGACAATTTAACAATTCAATTATTTAAAATGATTTTAAAAATATTTTAATTTTTGTCAAGTCACATTTCATTTTGTCCCTCCCTTTGCATCCATTCTTTAATGATTCTATTCCACCATTTCTCTGATATTAGTGTAACTCTTGTCCTGCAGTGAGTTGTCCCTTGGTGAGTTGGCCATAGCAAGTTGTCTTGCAGCAAGTTGGCCACGCTGAGTTGTCCTAGGCACCAGGATTCCAGTAGGTGGTCTAGGATTTTATGTGTTCACACCCACCTGGGCTGTTTGAATCTTGCCACAATTTCCTGGTTTGTGCCTTTTCTTCCTACCATCATATTGCTGTTACTCCTTGAGCGATGTGATGAAAATTTGCTAATAGTATGCAAATTTGGAGATATCTAAGGCAAACAAATTAGTAGCTTATTTTGATTGCTGAATGTCTGAGTTCCCTAGCTGCACTTTAATGCAAAAAGAAATTGTATGTGAGGTGTCTTTCACTTCTTTGTAAAATTATAATTGTACTGGGGTTCATGTTTTGTTTATTAAAACATTTATCTCCTGCTTTTCCATGAACCACTCATAAAGCAGCTTACAATATTGGAAATAATCAAAAGCAAAACCAACCACAGTATCTAATAAACAACTAATAGGAGAGGCAAGTCAGGTTTGGGGCCACTTACTGCAAAGAGAGTATTGAAAAGGACATTCCATGCTCTGAATGCTAGGGCAGAAAAGGCCCTGTCTCATGTATCCATCTGTCATGGTTCAGAAACAGCAGGGAGACAGTGGCTTGGTTGTTGAACTTCGGGTTGTGCACCAGTTGCAGCCTTTCCTGGATCAGGAGTCCCTGCTCTCAGTCATTTAGGCCCTAGTCATCTCACAGTTGGACTATTCTAATGTGCTCTACATGGGGCTACCCTTGAAGTATGGTCCAGGTAACACCACTGGTTTGCGAGCTGCATTGGCTGCCAGGTGTAATTCAAGGTGTTGGTAATCACCTTTAAAGCCCTTAATGGCATGGATCCAGGCTACTTGAGGGACTGTCTCATCCCACTGGGATTGGCCTGTCCCACCTGTGCGGGCAGAAGAGGCATGCTGCGGGCCTCGTCAGCTCAATTATTCCGTCTAGCAGGGTCCAGGATAAAGGTATTCTCTGCCATTGCATCTGCCCTCTGGAACATCTTGCCCCACTCCTGACCTTTTGTAAGGGCCTAAAGACCTGGCTCTGCCAGTTTGCTTGGGACCCCAATGGGGGAGCATCACAGTGGAGGTGGTTGATCGATTAACAACAGATCCTACCTCACCCCCACTCTGCCTCCACCCTCCCCATCTGTAATTGGATCATAACATTTGCGGGTATTTATGTTTTTAATATATATTATCTTTTACGATTGTAAGCCACCCAGAGTTACCTTGTGGTAAAATGTCCAGCCAATAAATTTTAATTAATTATGTGAGTAGGTACATACAAAATGAAGCAGTGCTAAAGGTAGCCTGGTCTCAGAAGGTTATTAGGACTGTTTTTCAAACTTTGCAACTTTTAAGAAGTGTGGACTTGAGCGCCCAGGATTCATCAGCCAATATGTTGCCTGGGGAATCCTGGGAGCTGAAGTCTACAAAGTTGCCAAGTTTAAAAAATACTAATTTAGGACATGGGTGTTCAAACCTTTTAGACCAAAGGCTGTTTTTGGCCTTTGAACAGTGTGCTGGGAACCTACTTCATAAAATGGATAGGACCCGAGCAAATGCTAAATTCATTTTAATTTAATTTACATTAAAAGTACCTACATTTGGTCAGCCACAGTAGACGTTGCATAAGAAGTTGAAGAAGTGGACTAGCTAGGGTCAGGATTTTGAGGGAGACTTCTCAGAGGTGAAGTGTGTATTGTAAATCTGCAAGGTTTAAGACATGTGCTTTGTCCCCCAAATATGAAAAAAATACCATTTGGGGGTCTGTTCACTAGCTCCCAGGGCTGCACTTTTACCATTGTCCCTGATGTACATTGACATTAAACTAAGATCAAATTCAGTTTTTTTTTAAAAAATTAAACATTGTTCTTATATTTACTTCACATGCATTGAATTGCTTTTCCCTTTTTGTTCCATTGAAAATTTTGGAGGGGCTCTGAGGACCCCATGCCAAGCTTGTTTGAGGACCTTAAATATTAAAATCTCTACTTTGAAATGGTCTCCAAAAGAGCTGTGGTGGCACAGTGGTTAGAATGCAGTACTGCAGGCTACTTCTGCTGACTGCCGGCTGCCAGCAGTTCAGTTCTCACCTGCTCAAAGTTGACTCAGCCTTCCATCCTTCCGAGATCAGTAAAATAAGGACCCAGATTGTTGTTGACTCTGTAAACTGCTTAGAGAGGGCTGTAAAGCACTGTGAAGCGGTATATAAGACTAAGTGCTATTGCTATCGCTAATTTTGGAAACAGAATAAGAAATAAAGATATATGTACAATGCACTTCATCTGCATATACTTGGGTTTGATTGAAGGTCTACAGGAAAGCTAGTGGATAGTAAAAACAAACATCTTAAAGAAAAAAGGGCCCTTAAGTCGAGATCACCAGCCCGCATATGGGAGCAGCAAGCCAGGAAATTGCTGTCCATCGCCTCAATTCCTGTCCCTTCTTTTTCCCCAGATCAAACTGCCAGTCCCCAAAGGTTTGGAGGGATCTAATTTGGAGGCTCCTACCCCATCTCACAAGTCCACCCAAGAGAGCAACTTGGATAGCAACCAGACAAGAGAGAAGATCAAACAGAAGATCAAGGAGGTGGAAGACAAGCAGCCTGAGATGAAGTCAGGGTTCATGGCCTCCTTCCTGGACTTCCTGAAGTCAGGCAAGCGCCAGACACTACCTTCATCCACTACCTCCTTGGCAGCCACAGTTGGGACCTCCAATGCAGCAGCTCCTGTGGTCTGTTCTGCAGGCAGTCCATCCAAGACATCTCGCTCCCCATTGGCTACATCCTTGTCCTCCCACCCCCCACCCCCCTTTAGCATGGCACCCCCAGTGCTGCCTGGTGGATTGGATGGGCCAGAAGGTGATCCGGCTGCACTTGTCATGAGCTGTACCAGCCCCTGCAAACGGCTTGACGAGGAGCTGAAGCGTAACCTGGAGACGTTGCCCTCATTCTCATCAGATGAGGAAGACTCTGTTAGCAAGAACCAGGACCTACAGAAGAGCATCTCCTCAGCCATCTCAGCACTCTATGATCCCACTGATCGTAAGGATGGAGAACTCAGTGGTGAGTACCAGGGTCACCTGTTCTGATCATGGTATCCCTTAATTTTTGTGACTTCTGTCTCTATCACTACATGATAGCGTTAATGGTATAATATTTCCTTTTAACAAGTTGGTAATGTTTCTAGGATTTGGCCCACATTGTACAATCTCCATGACATCTTGGGCAGAAATTATTTTATTTACTCACAGGACTTATAAGGCCACCTATTCTCTTACACTGTCTCTAGGCAGCTCACAACAATCCTTAAAACATAGTTAAAAACAAAGGTACCCCTTCCCCCAGGCAAATGGCAGCCTTAGGAGTATTCAGCCTTTCAAAAAAAATATTTTGGATTTAATTTGGGGAAGCTAGGAGGCCTCTTTTGGATACAGAAGAGTTCACAGTTCTACTATTACTATATTCCTTATTCCTACTTGTAATACGTTTTGCATTCTTAATGTAAAATTGTGAACATCTTTCTGTAGTGGTTAAGAGCTCCCCTGTTTTCCAAATAGATTGGCGTAATACTGTAGTTTACCTAATTGGATCAGGGTATACACACGCTCTTTCCTGTAAACTTTCTTACCCTTTTCCACCCAGTATTCATTTTAGATCATTTACAGTACTGTACCAATAGAAGAGAATATATGTAGCTCAGGGTTGAATGGTGGGGTCCTTGGTGCTCTCTGAACTTGGTTGTTTTCTTGCAGACATTTCATTACCAGACTAGGTAACATCTTCAGTGCTAGAAGGGAGTGCTAGAACAAACCCCACTCCCCTCTAGTACTGAAAATGTTACCTAGTCTGGTAACAAAACGTCTGCAAGCAAACAACCAAGCTCAGAGAACACCAAGGACTCCACAGTTACAGCACTATATCCAGCTCAAGAAGTCTTGGGTGATGTCCTCAGAGTCCCTCCAAAATTGCTGGCAGATTGCAACTATTTTGCAGGAGAAAATTATGAAAGTGATGGAAACAATTACCCCATTTTACTGATTTTGATTGCCAATTTTTGTCTTAGAGACACACTCACTTTTTGTAGTGCGTTCCCTTCCTTGTCACTCAAGGGCTGAATGCAGCCCTTCACTTATTTAAAGCTTTATAGTCCTGATATAAAATTATGAAAAGCTGTACTCTTTTCTTCATTCAGAGAAATATACTTGCTTACTTGCAGCTAGTTAACACTTTTTGGAAATCTTTTCAATATATTTTACTTGTAGAAAATATTTTTAAAGTGCTGTTCTTCTCATTAAATTAATAGCATACAGGTGAAACTCGAAAAATTAGAATATCGTGCAAAAGTTCATTTATTTCAGTAATGCAACTTAAAAGGGGAAACTAATATATGAGATAGACTCATTACATGCAAAGCAAGATAGTTCAAGCCCTGATTTGTCATAATTGTGATGATTATGGCTTACAGCTCATGAAAACCCCAAATCCACAATCTCAGAAAATTAGAATATTGTGAAAAGGTGCAATATTCTAGGCTCAAAGTGTCCCACTCTAATCAGCTAATTAAGCCATAACACCTGCAAAGGGTTCCTGAGAGTTGTGCAGAAAACCATCATTGACACCCTCCATAAGGAGGGAAAGCCTCAAAAGGTAATTGCAAAAGAAGTTGGATGTTCCCAAAGTGCTGTATCAAAGCACATTAATAGAAAGTTATGTGGAAGGGAAAAGTGTGGAAGAAAAAGGTGCACAAGCAGCAGGGATGACCACAGCCTGGAGAGGATTGTCAGGAAAAGGCCATTCCAAAGTGTTGGGGACTTTCACAAGGAGTGGACTGAGGCTGGAGTCAGTGCATCAAGAGCTACCACACACAGACGGATCCTGGACATGGGCTTCAAATGTCGTATTCCTCTTGTCAAGCTGCTCCTGAACAACAAACAATGTCAGAAGCATCTTACCTGGGCTAAAGAAAAACAGACCTGGTCTGTTGCTCAGTGGTCCAAAGTCCTCTTTTCTGATGAGAGCAACCTTTGCATCTCATTTGAAAACCAAGGACCCAGAGTCTGGAGGAAGAATGGAGAGGCACACACTACAAGATGCTTGAAGTCCAGTGTGAAGTTTCCATAGTCTGTGTTGATTTGGGGAACCATGTCATCTGCTGGTGTTGGTCCACTGTGCTTCATTAAGTCCAGGGTCAATGCAGCTGTCTACCAGGAGATTTTGGAGCACTTCATGCTTCCTTCCGCAGACGAGCTTTATGGGGATGCTGACTTCATTTCCCAACAGGACTTGGCACCTGCCCACACTGCCAAAAGCACCAAAACCTGGTTCAGTGACCGTGGGATTACTGTGCTTGATTGGCCAGCAAACTCGCCTGACCTGAACCCCATAGAGAATCTATGGGGCATTGCCAAGAGAAAGATGAGAGACATGAGACCGAACAATGCAGAAGAGCTGAAGGCCGCTATTGAAGCATCCTGGTCTTCCATAACACCACAGCAGTGCCACAGGCTGATAGCTTCCATGCCACGCCGCATTGAGGCAGTAATTGCTGCAAAAGAGGCCCAAACCAAGTACTGAGTACATATTCATGCTTATACTTTTCAGAGGTCCAATATTGTTCTATGTACACTCCTTGTTTTATTGATTGCATGTAATATTCTAATTTTCTGAGATTGTGGATTTAGGGTTTTCATGAGCTGTATGCCATAACCATCACAATTATGACAAATCATGGCTTGAACTATCTTGCTTTGCATGTAATGAGTCTATCTCATATATTAGTTTCCCCTTTTAAGTTGCATTACTGAAATAAATGAACTTTTGCACAATATTCTAATTTTTCGAGTTTCACCTGTAGTGAATATAGTATGATTCACTGAAAACCAGGTGATTATACCATGAGAATTACTATTTTTTAGTAACTCATGGTATAATGATCTGGTTTTGAAGTGATTATTCATACCAAATGCACACACATACATGTACAGATATAGTATTGATAAACTTGGATTTCTAATTTAACAAATCCGAACTGGATAGCATGCTACTGTAATGCATTCAGCTTGTTTTCTCTTGTTTAGTCTTATTACCTCTTAAAATGAGGACCCAGATTGTTGGGGACAATATGCTGACTCTGTAAATTGCTTAGAGAGGACTGCAAAGCACTATGAAGCAGTATATAAGTCTAAGTGCTATTGCTATTACACAAACAAGTAAATAGGAGTTGGACTAATTTGCATGAAGATCAACCCGAGATTATAGTTAAGTTCTCTCAAGCTGGGATTCATTAGCCCATTTTGCAGTAGACTTTACAGTTGGTTTCTAAATTATGGCTTGTTTATCCAAGGTACATATCAGATAAAACTGATATCTATATAATTTGTTTATCCACTAGCTAGCTCAAAGTAAGGAACAGAACTGGAGCAAATAAAGCAAGTACACGAAAACTGTAGTTTATTTATGTTTATGATTTCTTAAGTGAGCTTTCCTAGCTTAATTGTTACATGTGAGAAGCCCTTGTATTTAATGGAACCTGAGAGCACAGTTAAAATCTAATTTACGGAACAACCTAAAAATTAAACACATTAAATGCAGGCATGAATGCCTGAAAAGTTGAAGGTATGCTAGTGTAAATATGTGATAATATTAAGAAATCAGTTCCTTCATTATAAGTAGCATATGGTCGCCCTCTGCAGTATGTGTTGGTAAAAAAGTGTACTAATTATCAAACGGATATATCCTTAAATCCAAAAGGGTTCCAGAGTCAAAGAATAATTTGCCTTGTTGGATGACCCCTCCTATTATCTACTTTTTCCTCCTGCAGATATGCCACCAGTTGTGGTGAAGGCCCCCAGCCCCACTCCTTCATTGGCGGCAGATGCCCAGCAAGAGCAGCCGCCCCCACCCATCTCTCCAGCCTCCTCACTCAAGGAGCCTCCCCCAGTGCTGGAAGAGCCACCACCACAGGCATCTCCTGAACCAGAAGACCCGGAGGACACACGGCCTCTTCACCTTGCTAAAAAACAGGAGACTGCAGCCATTTGTGGAGAGACAGATGAAGAGGAGGTGGAGAGTGGTGGTGAGGGGATCTTCCGAGAGCGGGATGAGTTTGTCATACGTGTTGAGGATGTTCAGGCTCTCAAGGTAAGTAATGAGTCTTGAGCATTGACATGAGTGTGTACATTAAAGACACACTTTAAATATTAAAATTCAAAGGTATTGTTCAAATGCTTTTAGAGCAGAACTAGGTGACTTGATTCTTTCTGCATGTTTTTGACTTCCTCTGTTGCTAGCTGCAACCTGTGCAAAGGATTGTGGGAATTGTAATGCAGAATACCTGGAGCATGCTAGCTGAGCTTTTTTCAAACTAGAAACTCATAGTGTTCTCAAACACTACATTTAGTGTTGCAGCTCAAAAATTGATTTCAGAATTTCTGAACAGTTAAACTTTGACATTCTAAACTTTAACGAAAACTTCAGAAAATATTTGAGGGAGGGAAAATTGTGTAATTAAAATGGGGCAGTTGTAAATGATAGGCTTTGTAGTCCAAACTAAATTTAATTGCACTTGGTTCCCATTGAGATCAGGTTTAAAAAATAACCATAGGTGAAGTATAAGTTCAGTGAGTCCTACATATGACTGGTTTAGTTCTAGAAGCAACTCATAGAGTCCATTTATTTCACCAAAATGTTACTTTCCTTTTAAAATAGTATTAGGTGATTGTTGACAAGCTATTATATCTTCTCTATGAATACCTATGGGCATATGAAGAATCAGGTCAGCTTATCATTAATAGCTTAATACAGCAGGACAAATTGTGGAGAAATGCAGCATATCTGGGAGCTCTTCGTTGTCATTTCATGCAATTCTCTTCTACAATCTTTGCTGGAGGATAGTAGTTGAGCTTATTAGCTATCTAATGCTTGGCATCACTGTAACTAATCCTTTGCCCTTCTCTAGCTTGCACTTCAGACTGGGCGGGAACCACCTCCAATATGGCGAGTACAGAAAGCTTTGCTTCAAAAGTTTACACCAGAAATCAAGGATGGCCAGCGTCAGTTCTGTGCAACCAGCAATGTGAGTGTCCATACCATCTGTTTAAATGCTATCATACTCTCAGGGAAGCCAAAACTTCAGAGATGAGGGATCTCACCAACATGATAGATATGAAATCAGCAAATTATATTCAAGTATTTAAGCTCTGTTCCTATTCCTCCTTTTACTCCCACCCTCCTTCAGTATGATTCTACCATAAAGGTAGCACAGGGTCAAACCAAGTATAGAGATAGTTATTTTCTTTTGTTAGCCTTTTAATCAAAGAATTACCCACCCACCCCTTTTGCACTTGGGATAGTCCAATTGAGAAGTTAGCTTGATCTATTATTGTGTTGGGCAAAGGATTGCAATTTCAGTTCCATTTGTTCCCTCATTACTTCTGGAAGAAGAAAAGTTACAAATGGGATAGTCTCCCCTCCCTTTTCTTTCTGTAGTCAATTCATTCTTTTCCTGCTTCACCCCTCAGTATCTGGGCTATTTTGGTGATGCCAAGAACCGTTACCAACGACTCTATGTTAAATTCTTGGAGAATATCAACAAGAAAGATTATGTCCGTGTGTGTTCTAAGAAACCTTGGCACCGGCCTCTGCAAGCTGTCAGGTAAAGGATTAGGAAGGTGGGTACATGTAAGAGTCCAGTTGTAGCTGAGGAACAGTAATACCTCTGGGTAATTGCTTACTTATGCAGGTTTCATTCTAGAGTAGCTGTTTTTAAATTGTTCTTTTCTCCAGAATTGCCTTGGGACATACATACAGTACATACATGCATTTCTTTCATCTCCCTATCCCTCCAATTCAATTCAGAACTCCCCTTAGCGGTTGCTCTTTGCCTTCTGTTTTTTTCATTCTCAGTTACGTCACCTCACACATGAGGGTGATTGGCTCCTGTCAGTTCCCTTTCACTCTTCCAGCTTGGGTGCAGAGCTCAGCCTCTTTATTCTGTTCTGCTTAATCATGGAGCAGCTTCTAAGGTCAAGGGTGCCTTTACTTCCCTCACTGGCTCTTGCTTTTCTGGGCATCCTTTCCTTTGGGTTGCCTATCACTGCCTCTGATTCATCTTGAGCTGATAGCAATAGCAATAGCACTTACACTTATATACCACCCCAGCACTCTCTGGGCAGTTTACAATGTCAGCATATTGCCCCCAACAATCTGAGTCCTCATTTTACCGACCTCAGAAGGATGGAAGGCTGAGTCAACCTAGAGCCCCATCAGGATCAAATTCCAGGCTGTGAACAGTTTGCCTGCAATACTGCATTCTAACCACCACCAGGGCTTTCTACAAATTACATTGTGGACTGCCTGAAGTTTTGTTGTGCTTGTTTGGCTATTGGGATATAAGGATTCCCAAGGCCTCACTGTTTCACTGATTTTTCCATTACGGCTTTCTTTGCGCTCAAACTCTCCTGCTGCAGTAAACCTGACCTGTCAAGTCAACTTCCTCCTTTCACAGCCCAAGGCATATGGTTTTGGCTCTCAGTGCTCTGTTTTTCTGGTACAGGAGACAAAGTCAGCCCAAGGCTTCTACCCCCAAGGTTCCAGTGACACCCAAAGTTGAAAAACCTGAGAAGCTGGAAGTCCCAGGGAGAGCTGAGAAACCCAAAAAACCTATTAAGGTTGAGAAGCTCCCCAAGGCTGAAAAAATGGACAAAACAGAGAATCTTCCCAAAGTGGAGAAAGGACCTAAGCCAGAAAAGCCCCCCAAGTCAGAAAAATTAGCCAAGGCAGAAAAGCCCCCCAGAGTGGAAAAAGCAGACCCTCCTGTGACCATGCTCATGAAAGATGCCCCAGGCAGCGGAGCTTCTAAACCCAAGCCAAAGCCGGCCAAGGTGAAAGCTAAGCCACCCCCCAAGAAGAGGAAAAAATGGCTCAAGGAAGCATCTTCTTCAGACTCGGATTCTAGCCCTGACCAGCAGAGTGAGGAGGGTGAGTAGAAGGGTGAAGAAATTCCACCCATGTGGTGGGCATCAGAAACAGGCAGTTTTAAAAGGATACCAAGGACCTCTGTAGTCTTGGGAAGGGAAGAAATATGGCAGGGCTACTGATCCAAAGGCAGGCATCACACATTATACCAGTGTTTTTCAATCTTGGCAACTTTAAAATGTGTGGACTTCAGCTTCAGCAGGCTGGCTGGGGAATTCTGGGAGTTCAAGTCCATACATCTTAAAGTTGCCAAGGTTGAGAAACACTGCATTACACTGTTATGTGCTTGTTGGTAGTTTGGTGTGTTGTATGAACCTAGCCATTGGGGTTTATTTAACAGATCATACTGTGGCTTGCTGCTGTATATTTGAACTAGATCAAGGAGAAACTGTGATTTTACAAAGGTGGGGAATCTGGAGCTCCACATGATCTGGATTAGAAATCCCAGCATTTCCAGCCCACAAGGAGAAGAGAAAAGAATCCTGGGAGTTGTGATCCAGCCATTTTTGGAATGCCACTGGTTTTCTGAAAAGCCATAAGAACTAGACTGAGAGAAATTATAGAAGGCTGAGAATAGGGAATAGAAAGAAGAAGCCCTATCTACAGGGGGGCTTTTAAAGTGTAAGATTAGAAGAAACTCCAGATGAGTCAAGGAGAGAGCAAGACTGGTCGGTCTCTCTTCTTCCCTCTAACTTTTGGTTGTATGTATAATCAGCATTTCTCAACCTTGACAAGATATGCAGCTTTCCACTCCCAGAATTCTCCAACCAGCATACTAGCTGGGGAATTCTGGAAGATGAAGTCCACACATATTAAAGTTGTCAAAGCTGAGAAACACTGGTATAAACTTACTGTGTATTGCATTTGTTTGTTAACCTCTATTGAACCTTTTTGAAAAGCAGGGCTACAGCTGTCTTCCATAATAAAATAATGCTCCATTTTCCATTCAGAACATGTGCCCACAGGTCGCATTCTCAATACACGAGCTATGAAGGAGATGTACCGCAGTTACGTGGAAATGCTGGTCAGCACTGCCCTTGATCCAGACATGATCCAGGCTCTTGAGGATACAAACGGTGTGCATTCTTGTGTACAGGTGCTTAGATGGGCTCATGGTCCAGTTTGAAAAGCCACTGGCTTTTGTGTCCATGGGCCATTCTTTGGGAACCATGTAGCCCTCCTGTTTGCTTTCTGCTTTGCTTTGATCACTCATATTTGCTTTATTGTGTTTGGCCTTCTGGAGATACAAAAGCTTTTTGTTCACTAGGAATGGAATGGAATGGAATAGAATAGAATAGAATAGAATAGAATAGAATAGAATAGAATAGA
>JAKJMR010015873.1:77919-105667 GCA_024449315.1 Daboia siamensis
GAATAGAATAGAATAGAATAGAATAGAATAGAATAGAATAGAATAGAATAGATCTTCTAGTCCAACCCCCTGCTCAGACAGGAAACCCTATACCAGGGGTAGGCAACCTTGGCTCTTTTATGATTCGTGGACTTCAACTCCCAGAATTCCTGGGAGTTGAAGTCCACGACTCATAAAAGAGCCAAGGTTGCCTACCCCTGCCCTATATCATTTCAGACAAATGGTTGTCCAATATCTTCTTAAAAACAATTTCTGGAGGCAAGTTGTTCCACTGATTAATTGTTCTGTCAGGAAATTTCTTCTCAGTTTTAGGTTGCTTCTCTCCTTGATTAGTTTCCTTCCATTGCTTCTTGTCCTGCCCTCAGGTGCTTTGGAGAATAGCTTGACTTCCTGTTCTTTGTGGCAACCCCTGAGATATTGGAACACTATCATGTCACCCCTCGTCCTTCTCTTCATTAAACTTGACATACCCAATTCCAGTAACCATTCCTTATATGTTTTAGCATCCAGGCCCCTGATCACCTTTGTTGCTGTTCTAGAGTCTCAACATCTTTTTTACATCGTGGTGACCAAAACTGGATGCAGTATTCCAAGTGTGGTCTTACCAAGGCATTGTAAAGTGGTATTAACACTTCACGTTATCTTGATTCTATCCTTCTGTTAATGCAGCCTAGCACTGTGTTGGCTTTTTTGGCAGCTGCAGCACACTGCTGGGTCATATTTAAGTGATTGTCCACTAAGACTCCGAGATCCCTCTCACAGTTATTACTACTGAGCCAGGTACCACCTATACTATACCTGTGCATTTGGTTTTTCTTGCCTAAATGTAGAACATTACTTTTTTCACCATTCATTTTATTAGATAGCACCCAATGTTCAAGTCTGTCAAGATCCTTCTGTATCTTAAGCCTATCTTCTGGAGTGTTGGCTATTCCTGCCAGCTTAGTGTCATCTGCAAATTTGATGAGTTTCCCATCTATCATGGATGAAGATGTTGAAGAGCACTGGGCCCAGAACAGAGCCCTGGGGCACCCCACTACACACTTCCCTTCATGTAGATACAGTTCCATTGAGGACCACACACTGAGTACAGCCGATCAGCCAGCTACAAATCCATCTGGTGGTGATGCTGTCTAACCCACATTTTTCTATCTCATCAAGTAGTACGTTGTGATCTACTTTATCAAATGCCTTACTGAAGTCCAAGTAAATTATATCCACAGCATTCCTCTGGTTGACTAATTTTGTCACCTGCTCAAAGAATACAATAAGATTTTTCTGGCATGATCTGTTTTTGACAAACCCATATTGGCTTTTGGTTATGACTTTGTTTGCCTCTAGGTGTTCATTGATTCGTTGCTTGATTATCTTTTCCAAGATCTTTCCAGGTATTGAGGTCAGGCTGATAGGTCTGTAATTCCGTGGATCTATTTTTTTTTCCTTTTTTGAAGATGGGAACTACATCAGCTCTTTTCCAGTCCTCTGGTACTTCCCCAATGCTCCAGGATCTTTGAAAGATATACAGGTGAAACTCGAAAAATCCACAATCTCAGAAAATTAGAATATTGTGAAAAGGTGCAATATTCTAGGCTCAAAGTGTCCCACTCTAATCAGCTAATTAAGCCATAACACCTGCAAAGGTTTCCTGAGAGTTGTGCAGAAAACCATCACTGATACCCTCCATAAGGAGGGAAAGCCTCAAAAGGTAATTGCAAAAGAAGTTGGATGTTCCCAAAGTGCTGTATCAAAGCACATTAATAGAAAGTTATGTGGAAGGGAAAAGTGTGGAAGAAAAAGGTGCACAAGCAGCAGAGATGACCGCAGCCTGGAGAGGATTGTCAGGAAAAGGCCATTCAAAAGTGTTGGGGACTTTCACAAGGAGTGGACTGAGTCTGGAGTCAGTGCATCAAGAGCCACCACACACAGACGGATCGTGGACATGGGCTTCAAATGTCGTATTCCTCTTGTCAAGCCGCTCCTGAACAACAAACAACGTCAGAAGCGTTTTACCTGGGCTAAAGAAAAACAGACCTGGTCTGTTGCTCAGTGGTCCAAAGTCCTCTTTTCTGATGAGAGCAACCTTTGCATCTCATTTGGAAACCAAGGACTCAGAGTCTGGAGGAAGAATGGAGAGGCACACACTACAAGATGCTTGAAGTCCAGTGTGAAGTTTCCATAGTCTGTGTTGATTTGGGGAGCCATGTCATCTGCTGGTGTTGGTCCACTGTGCTTCATTAAGTCCAGGGTCAACGCAGCCGTCTACCAGGAGATTTTGGAGCACTTCATGCTTCCTTCCGCAGACGAGCTTTATGGGAATGCTGACTTCATTTTCTAGCAAGACCTGGCACCTGCCCACACTGCCAAAAGCACCAAAACCTGGTTCAATGTCCGTGGGATTACTGTGCTTGATTGGCCAGCAAACTCGCCTGACCTGAACCCCATAAGAATCTATGGGGCATTGCCAAGAGAAAGATGAGAGACATGAGACCGAACAATGCAGAAGAGCTGAAAGCCGCTATTGAAGCATCCTGGTCTTCCATAACACCTTAGCAGTGCCACAGGCTGATAGCTTCCATGCCACGCCGCATTGAGGCAGTAATTGCTGCAAAAGGGGCCCAAACCAAGTACTGAGTACATATGCATGGTTATACTTTTCAGAGGTCCAATATTGTTCTATGTACACTCCTTGTTTTATTGATTGCATGTAATATTCTAATTTTCTGAGATTATAATCATCACAATTTTGACAAATCACGGCTTGAACTATCTTGCTTTGCATGTAATGAGTCTATCTCATATATCAGTTTCCCCTTTTAAGTTGCATTACTGAAATAAATGAACTTTTGCACGTTATTCTAATTTTTTGAGTTTCACCTGTAGTTCAGTGGTTCTGAGATCACGTCTGCCAGTTCCTTGAGAACCTTGGGGTGTAATCAAACTGTTCCTGGTGATTTGACGTTTTCTAGAGTGGACAGCTGCTCACTTACCATTTTGTTGCCTATTTTAACTTGTCTTTATTTTTTATTGAAAAGTTTTACAATAAATTTTGAATACAAAAACCTCCCCCTCCCCTCTCCCCAATCCTCCCCAACCCTCCCCTCCCCCCTCCCCGACTTCCCAGAGCTAAATACAGGGTATAAAAATACGAACAAACATAATCTAAAATATGCAAACAACAATAAAATATTAAATTCTATCGCACTTTAACTCTCAGTAAAATAACTACAAGCTAATTATACATCATATATATCCTCTACTTATTCAAATGCTAAGTGAAACTTTTTAGTCCCATATTTATTCTGAATATAGTCAATCCATCTCCTCCACTCCACAATGTATGTCTGTTGCGATTGGTCTTTCAAATACGCTGAGATCTTTGCCATTTCCGCCAAGTTGGAAACTTGTAAAGTCCATTCTTCTATAGTCGGCAGTTCTTCCTTCTTCCAATATTGCGCTACTAAAAGTCTCGCTGCCGTAATTAAATTCAACATCAACTTAGTGTCTACAACGGTGGTATCTGTAGTAATACCCAATAAAAACAGTTGCGGAGAAAACTTTATCCTTTTCTTGAATATTTTTTGCATGTTCCACCAAATTTTAATCCAAAAAGCTTTAACCTTTTTACAAGTCCACCATATGTGAAAATACGTTGCATCCTCACAACCACACCTCCAACATTTGGGCTGGCAGTTCGGATACATACTTGCTAATTTTTTAGGATCTAAGTGCCACCTGTAAAACATTTTATAAAAATTCTCTCTTAAATTTTGGGCCTGTGTAAATTTTACATTTCTAACCCAGATCTTTTCCCAGGTATCCATTGTAATAACTTCTTGAAAATTCTGAGCCCACTTTATCATACAGTCTTTAACAAGTTCTGTCTCTGAATCAATTTCTATCAATGCAATATATATCCTTTTTATATGTGCTTGACCTTGATCTCTAATTTGCTTTACCAAATTTTCATCAATGATTGAAAAACCAGTTTTCTGGTCCTCTTTCCATCTAGCCTGTAATTGCCCATACTGAAACCAGGTTTGTACAATCTTTTCTTCTTTTAAAATGTTATATGGCTTTAATTGCCATACATTCCTCTCAAAACTTAAAATTTCCTTATATGTAGTCACATCATGTTTAAATCCAACATTTATATTTTCTATTGCGTGTTTGGGTATTGCCCAAATAGGTATCTTAAAATTTAACTTATGTCTGTACTTTTTCCAGACTCACAGCAGAGCATACCTTAATATATGTATCTTAAACACATTATCCACCTTCTTGTCATACAATAAATATGCATGCCATCCAAATAACAAATCATAACCCTCAAGATTTAATAATCTCACTTGTGTTAAATTAAACCAGTCACTTATCGCTGACAAAGCAGCAGCCTCATAATATAATTTGAGATTAGGCATTTTAAGACCACCTCTTTCACGCGTATCTTGCATTATCTTAAATTTAACTCGTGGCTTTTTCCCTGCCCATACAAATTTATTAACTCCTTTTTGCCATTCCTCCAAATTTAAATCCTTTTAAAGTATAGGTATCATTTGAAATAAAAGGGACGTGGTGGCTCAGTGGGTTAGGACGCTGAGCTTGTCGATCAGAAGGTCGGCAGTTTGGCGGGTCGAATCCCGAGTGCCGCGTAACAGAGTGAGCGCCTGTTACTCGTCCCAGCTTCTGCCAACCTAACAGTTCGAAAGCACGTAAAAATGCAAGTAGAAAAATAGGAACCACTCCAGTGGGAAGGTAAAAGCGTTCCGTGCGCCTTTGGCGTCTAGTCATGCCGGCCACATGACCATGGAGACGTCCTCGGACAAGCGCTGGCTCTTCAGCTTTGAAACGGAGATGAGCACCGGCCTCTAGAGTCGGAAACGACTAGCACCTTTACCTTTACCTGTCATTTGAAATAAAAATAAAATTTTTGGCAAAACATTCATTTTCACTGCTGCAATTCTCCCCAATAAAGATAATTGTAATTTTTTCCAACTATCTAATTCTTTTTGTACTTTTCCCCATAACTTTTCATAGTTATTTTTATATAACTTCACATTTGACGCTGACAAATATATCCCCAAGTATTTAATCCTTTTAACTATTTCAAATCCCATTAACTCTTCTAAAACAACCTTTTGTGATACTGTCATATTTTTAGACAATATTTTAGTTTTTTGTATATTGATCTTAAATCCAGAAACTTTCCCATATTGCGTTATTATCTCCATCAGTTCTACAACTGAGTAATCGGGCTGAGTTACTGTAACAACCAGATCATCTGCAAACGCCCTCAATCTATAATCCTGATCTCTTATTTGGATTCCCCTAATTTTATCCGAATCACGTATTTTAATCAGTAATATTTCCAATGTTAAAACAAATAATAGAGGTGACAACGGGCACCCCTGCCTTGTACCTTTTTCAATATTACATAATTCAGTCAAGCTATTGTTAACTATTATATGAGCTGTTTGCTTTTGATATATTGCCCTAATTGGTTGTAAAAATTTATCCCCAAATTCCATTTTCTCTAATACTTTCATCAAAAATTGCCAATCCAGTTGATCAAAGGCTTTTTCAGCATCCAAAAAGATCAGCGCTGCAGGGATCTGATTGTTTCTTTCCAAAAATTCCAATAAATCTACAATATGTCTCACATTATTCTTCATTTGTCTACCACTTATAAATCCAGTTTGATCACCATGAATTACTTGTTGTATTACCCTCATTAATCTGTTAGCTAAAATTTTTGCAAATATCTTGTAGTCCGTATTCAAAAGTGATATTGGCCTATAATTTTTAGCTTGGGTGACATCCTGATCTTCCTTCGGGATCAAAGAAATAAAAGCAGTCTTCCAAGATGGGGGTACCCCTCCTCCCATTTGAATTGTCTGAAACAATTCCCTTAAAGGCTTCACCATTTCTAACTGTAAATTTTTATAATACACAGCAGTCAGTCCGTCAGTACCCGGCGCTTTATCCACTTTCAATTGTTTGATTGCTAAAAAAATTTCTTCATCAGTTATCAATTGATTCATTCCTTTTGTTCTTGCGTAAGAACAGGAATATTAGCTCTTCTCAAATAATTATCTATATCTACATCTCTAATCTTATCTCTAGCATACAACTTAGAATAAAAATCAACAAAAGTCTTTTTAATAAGACTCTGCTGGTACACTACTTTACCCTTATGTTCTATTCTTATCTATATTAGAAGACCTTTGCTTCTTCCTTAACAAATAAGCTAACTATCTACCTGGTTTATTAGCATTACAAAAAGTATTATGTCTAACTTACGTAAGTTAGTTGCCACTTGATCTGCCATTAACTTATCAAACTGACCCCTTAGTAAAGTAATTACCTCTTTAATCTTCCCATCGGATGGATTCAAAATTAAAGCCTTTTCTTTTTCCTTAATTTCATCCTCTAATTCTTTCCTCCTAAATTCCAATTTACGTCTATATTTATTATTCAAATATATTAATACACCTCTCATATAAGCTTTACTTGTATCCCAAACCATCTCAATAGAAGTACCTTTATGCATATTAATTTAAAAAAATTCCTTCATCTGTTTTTTACACTCTTCCACATTTTCCTGATATCTAAACAAATTTTCATTTAAGTGCCAGGATCGTCTATCCCTATTATCTTTGTCTATTTCTAACCATACTGGACTATGATCAGATATAGTTCTTGGGCAAATCTTGATCTTCTTGATCCTAGAAAAAAAATCATTAGTAATTAATACAAAATCAATCCTAGAAAAAGATTGATGCCTGTCGGAGAAAAAAGTAGTCTTTTTCTTGCAAATTCCTCTCTCTCCAAACATCTCTCAATTCCAAGTCATCCTTCATTTCAAAAAAAGATTTAGGCAGTTTAGCATGACTTGGGGTGCTTTTTTTAAAAAAACCCTTGTCCATTTGTACATCCAGAACACCATTCCAGTCTCCCATCAATATACAAGATTTATAATTCCACTGAATAATCTTGCTGTGTAATAAACTGTAAAAATCTCCTTGTTGATTAGGAGCATATAGTCCAACCAAAAGCGTTTTCTTGCCTTCTATTAACAGTTCAATTATAACATATCTTCCTTGTTTACCTGCTTCAATTAAAGTCGCTGTCAAAGTGTTCTTAACGTAAATGACCACTCCATTTTTCTTATCAGTTGCAGAAGCAATAAACTGTGTACCCAACCTCAAATTTAACAAATACTTTTGGTCTGTGGCTCTAATATGTGTTTCTTGTAGACAAATAACATCATTCTTAAATTGCTTTAAATATTGAAATACTTTCTTTCTCTTCTGTGGTGAATTTAGACCATTAACATTCCAGGTTAGAAGCTTTGTCGCCATCTTTCGCGACCTGAAGCTTTTGGAGCCCTTCTTCCAAAATCACCTGCACTCTCTTTGGTCGCGCTCCTCCCACTGCTTCACTATAAGTGAGTTTTTGAGGTGCCGTCATAACTCTCTGCTGTTCTTGCTCTTGCTCTTGTCTCATTCGTCTAGCAGCAGCACGTGTCATTCTTTGGTCTCTAACCTCCTCCGATGATACTGAAATTTGATCCACTCCTGTAACTTTCTGAAATTCTCCATCTTTCAGCTGCGTAACTCCTTCAGCGCCTTGTGCGTTCTTACTTTGTGATTGACGCTCTCCCTCACCATTCTTCTTTTTGGATTCCAAAAGTGGTATAGGGACTGCCTTTAAAACATTGGCATAGAAATCACGTGCCTGTAACACTGTAACACTTGTCTTTCTAATCTGTTATTTACGGTACTTTTTTTGATAGGTTGGACTCTTTTCCCTTTGTGTAAAAAGGAATGCAAAAAATTAGTTAAGTAGTTCTGCTTTCTCCCTGTTGCTTGTCACCTTCTTGCCACTTTCTCCCACTAATGCACCAAGCATTTCCTTGAAATTTTTTCTTGTTTTTTACATGTTGAAAGAAGCTTTTTTTTTCATTTTTGGCTTTTGTCGCAAGTCTTAGTTCATTTTTGAGCTTTAGCTTTCCTCACTTCATCTTTCCAGACTCGGACTATTTGCTGATATTCTGCCTTAGTTATGTGCCCCTCTTTCCACTTTTTATACTTGTCCTTTTTGTCTTTCAGTTTATCAGAGTTCTTTATGCAGCCATGCTGGTTACTTTTGAGAGCTGTTATTTTTACTCTTTGTTGCTATTGTGCTAAACTGGGCTTTTATAATTCCACTTTTCAAAATTTCCCAAGCTTCTTGAGTTGTTTTCCCCTTGAGGATTCTCATCCATGGACTCCTTCCCAAGCTCTCTCTTAAGTTTATTGAAATTAGCTCTCTTAAAATCCAAGACTCTAGTTTGACTATGTTCTATTCCTTGTCCTTGCATAATGTTGAATTCCAATATTGCATGATCACTCCCTCCCCAAAGGTTCCTGTTCAACACCTTCTATCATTTCATCTGTGTTAGTGAGAATTAAGTTCAGTATGACTGATCCCCTAGTTCCCTTCTCTACTTTTTGGGAGACAAAGTTGTCTGCTAGGTTTGTCAGGAACCTGTTTAATCTTCCACTTGGTGCAGAGTTTGTATCCCAGTTGATGGCAGGGTAATTAAAGACCCCCATTACTATTGTGATGTGCTTCCTACATACCTTAGTTAACTGACTAGCAAAAAGTTCATCTATTTCCTCTGTTTGGTTGGGCGGTCTATAGTATACACCTATTGCAATGTCATTTTTTCCCCTTTTATATTGACCCAAATGCATTCAAGACAGTTTTCATCATTGTTGTGCTCTATTTCTGTAGAGATGTAGTTATTTCTTATATATAGTGCAACTCCACCTCCTCTTTTATTTGGTCTGTTTCTTTTAAATAATTTAAATCCCTCTAGCTGTATGTTCCATGTGTGGGTTTCATCCCACCAAGTTTCCGTAATGGTAACAATATATCTCCCCTCATTTACTTGAATTTCTAACTCACCCTGTTTATTGCTTATTCTCTGTGCATTGGTATATAGCAGGGCTTTTTAACCTTTTCACCCATTGTGCCACTTAGGATATGGCAACATCCGAGTACCACCAGTCACCTAGCAAGGTGTTAAAAACTTGATGACCAAAAAAAAAGGAAAAAAGTGATGAAGTACAGGTAGTCCTCGACTTACAACTGTTCGTTTAGTGACTGTTCGAAGTTACAATGGCACTGAAAAAATTGCCTCCCCAAGCCACAGCTGAGCAAGACACCTGCCTGCCTGCCCGGTGGCATTCTTCCTCCTGTCCGAGGTTTTCATTGTTGTGAGCATTTCTGTTGGAGATTGGCAGCGGGGGTGGGGTGGGGGGTGTTTGGTTTTTATTTCCCCATCTGCTGGGTGGTTGCAGCAGCTTTTGGTCACTTCATATGACCCTGGGACACTGACCATCATAAATATGAATCAGTTGCCAAGTATCTGAATGTAAATCACAAGACCCTGGAGATGCTGCAACATTCCAGCTGATTGGCGCTTCTTCTGGGCTCAGAAGTGCCAGGATCAGTGCCAAGCTCCAGCTGGAGCCTGGCACTGATCCTGGCGGTTCCACTGAGCCCTGACAGCCCTGAAGAAGCGCTGATCTTGGCGCTTTCGCTCAGCCCTGACAGCCCTACAGCTACAGCCATCTCTTGCTCAGGCTTGTGTGGTGCTGCCACCGGTTCAGCTCATTCCCCTCCCCGGCTACCACTTGGTCGCGTACCACCTGCCAGGTGCCAATGTACCACAGGTGGTACCCGTACCACTGGTTGAAAAGCCCTGCTCTAACACATCAAGAATCATTCTTAAATTATTTTTTATCTGTCTTTTAGGTAGGAAACCATTTTGGTCTGTATGTATAAATTTGATCAAAAATTTCTTCAGTCTTTCTGCCATTATTGAGGCAAAGATTTTATAATCTACATTTAATAGTGATATTGGTCTATAATTTTTTATTTCCGTTAAATCAGAGTCTTCTTTGGGTATTAAAGTAATGTTGGCTTCAGTCCAGGTATTTGATATTTTAGCCTCCAGGAGTATTTCATTACACAGTTCTTTCAAGATCGGACTTAATACATCTTGTAATGATTTATAAAACTCTGCAGGTAATCCATCTGGGCCAGGAGTCTTATCCTTTTTTTTGCCTTTTTATAGCCTCTATAATCTCCATCATTTATATTTTTCCTTTTAATATGTTTCGAATATTCTCTGGAATTTTTGGTAAGTCTGCTTTTTTTAAGTACTGCTGTATTTTTTCTTTTGGAATTTCCTCTGCCTTATAGAGTATCTCATAGTAATCTTTAATAATTTTTTTCAGTCTATATGCTAACCATCTCCCCGGCTTGTTGGCATTTTCAAAGAAGTTCTGTTTAGCCCTTTTAATCTGTTGAGCTGTTATTTCCATCTCGGCTAAATTTAATTTATGGTTTATTATCTCCATTTGTTTCTTAAGTATTTTCTTTTGTGGATCTATTTGTAATTCTGATTCTAACTTTCTGAATTTTTTCTTCAACTTTAACTGTTGTTGTTT
This sequence comes from Daboia siamensis, assembly GCA_024449315.1. Classification (NCBI taxonomy): domain Eukaryota; kingdom Metazoa; phylum Chordata; class Lepidosauria; order Squamata; family Viperidae; genus Daboia; species Daboia siamensis. The sequence goes on from JAKJMR010015873.1 coordinate 88,419, forward strand.
CTTTTCTTTATTCTTTTTAGCGGTATAAATTATAGCCAACCCTCTGAAATATGCTTTAGCCGTATCCCACACATTTTGAAGCGATGTTTTTTCTTCCTTGTTTATTTTGAACAAAAAATCCATTTCCTTTGTCGCTACTTGCAGAAATTCTTTTTCTTTCAATATAGATTTATTCAGGGACCATTATTGTATAGTGGGCTTCAGTAGGCAATGAGCAGAGCAGCATAGTTACAACATCATTTATTGACTGGAACTAGAACTAGAACATGGAGAACTGCAGGCAATTGTCTGTAATTTATACTCTGAGCCCACAGGGCCTTAACCAATGACAGTACTTGAAAAGCCAGCCCAAATATGAATATTCAAAGTTTCCCTCCAAAACAGTTGGAGTTAACAGTCAGGGTCATCTAAAGGTTAGTTTCATTTTAGCTTCACAAGCAGTTGGAGTTAAGTTAGTTTCACTTTAATAGAGCTTAACAGAACTTTATATATATTCAATACATAACACCCCTCCCCCCTAGGATAGTTATCATCCTCAGTCTGTTCAATATTCATAGTCTTTGAGATAGTCTGGTGGACCGCCACAATGTTATTGGAGAGTCCTGTTCAAGTGGAGTATTATCCATCTCCAGTTGAACAGAGTCGTGATGGCCATTTAGGACATTTGAGTCCTGTTTGACTGACCCTTTGTTTACAGCTAGTCCTCGAGTTATGAATGTTCACTAGGGAATGTTCAAGGTTGCAACATCCCCACCAAAAGTAGTTACAACCAGATCCCAAAGTTATGTTTGTTGCAACATTACAACGGTTGTTTGCACTTACGAACAACCACAGAGACACTGCAACATGCTACTTTAGTGCCATGCCTGAAAGTCCCGAACTACCAACGCTCACCTCCTGCACAGCCTTGGGTGCCAGAGCCCTTGTTCAGCCAGGCAGAGCAGCCTGGTGGCTGGACGCAGTGCTCTTGCCCCTGCAATAGGCCCCCTATGGCCTGCCCCAGCCTGAGATACCTCGTGTGCACTTAATGACCCACACATTCGATTAGCGAATATGTGGGCCAAAGCACTAAGTGATCACATTCAAGTTATGCCATTCACTCCTATGAATTCTCAGGTTACGAATGTAATTGGCAGGTTCCATTACATTCGTAACTCAAGGAGTACCTGTACGTTCTACTTCTATATACTTCTATACTTGCTTAGAAAATTCCTGGGGCCAGAACAGACTGAATATGTACATTCTTGTTCTATGTTGCCATAGTAAGAACTATAAACATGCTATTTTTTAAAAAAAATGTATAGATATCTCCACATTCTTCCTAAGATGCGTGATTTTGCAAAATGCACTATAAATCCCCCAACTTTGATCTTTTGTGACTAGAGAACACCACTGAATGTTTCAATGTACTCCTTTGTAGCAGTCTTTGTATTAGACAAAGCTAAGAAGGACCTGTTGGAGGAAAGTTTCCAAAACTTTGCAATCCCGCAGTCCTTTAAAATTATAAGTGAAATTCTGCATAAAACTAAATAAAAACTAAATAATAAATAAAACTGTAATTGTTATTGGCAGATATTTTTGACAGATGTCGAGACCCATGGGTTTAACCATTCTTCAGAGTGCTCTCTGGATTTTGTTTGTTGTTTTGTATATGTAAACTTGCTGTAAGCTTCTCCCGGTAAAGCAGGAATGAGCTTTAACAGTGGTTCAGTTTTGCCTGCCTAAGCCCAATGAACTCCCCTCCCCCAGAAAAGTGTGCCTCTAAATTGTTTTCTTAGGGAACCCACCATTTGAGAACACCTGGAGTAAAGTGGTCCTTAAGCAAGTGCTTATTTGTAACACATAGCATTTTGAGAAATCTGGTCTTGCCTAAAAATTCCAGCCTCTTCAAAAAAGAAATGTGGCCTTTGAAACCTTGTTATGTTCCTTTCACTTGCTTGTCTAGAATTCAGTCCACTGCAGCCAGGTTTCCTTAGTGCAGGACACTGGCTGCCCATGTCCTGCATTGCGGGTTTCCTGTCTCTGCCCATCCTGGATGTTTTTTTTTGGGGGGGGGTTGTGACCTTTGCCATCTGTTTTGACAATCCTATCCCAGATGAACTGTATCTCCCGCCCATGAGGAAAATTGATGGAATTTTGAACGATCATAAGAAAAAGGTGCTGAAGAGAATGTCACTGAATCCGTCACTACAGGTATGGAAAGAGGGCAAGTAGAATATGCTATTTCCCCACAGACTGATATTGGAAAAGGGTATTTATTCTAAGTATAGACTTTGCTTTGTTGCCAAGATTTGGCTCAAGTGTTTTCTTCCCATTCACCTTCACAACAACAGTTGAGGAGAAAGGAGAGGCCCTGAAGACCAAAAGGTTTATAACACATAGTTTAGATAGGCTAAAAATCCAATCCTTAACTCCATGTTGTCTTGGATTTTCAGCTCCTCTAGCCATGTATCATGCCTGTAAATGGCTCTGCACTGTCACCTTTCAATTCATGAGTCAGCAGCTTTTTCGTATGGGGTTGGTATTAATCATATATGGTGGCAGGAATGCCAAAAATTTAAATTGGCATTTTAAAAGAAATGAGAGTGAAATTTCACTTGATCCCCACATTGCACAAGGTTTCAGTGACCCTATTCCTAAGGCCTCATAAAATCTAAGTCAAAATGCTGAAATTAGTTTTAGCCATGTCCTTTTTTTTTTTTTTTGGTTGGGGAGAGTATTTTATTTTTGAAGATCTATGGGTGGTATTTAGAAGTATCTCAAGTGCTACTTTGCTGGCCACTTGTTTTATCATTTTCTACTTATACTGGTAGTGTACTTTTAACCCCAGAGATTTTTGCAAAATCTTCACCATAAACAGGAGAGCTTGATAGTTCCTTTTTTTCCTGTGTTAGTAATATACTGTGAAAGTCAGCTTTAACTTTGCATGTATCATATTGGGAAGAGGATTTATACAGGTAGTCCTTGTTTAGCAAATGCCTCATTTTGCAACCATGCACAATTACAACAGTTATGAAAAAGTAACTTTACAGCCAATCATCGCATTTGTGACCTTTGTAAGTCTGTAAAGCAAATGAAAGCTCAAATAATATAATCCCCATCTCTCTATATATTTAAATATCTGATTTGTCTAGTCCCTAACATCTTGGGATCTTTGTAACAACAGAAAGTGGAATGAATTGACCCAACAACTGGAGGTTGTAAAAAGCTGCTTCTTCTCACATTTACTTCCCCATCCAGGAGGCACTCCACATGTTCCCCCAACTCCATGCTGAGACATGTGATACAACAGTTAAGTTGTGCCCAGGTGGTGAACCTTACAACCGCAAGACACTCAACAAACTCAAGAAGAATGTATCGAAACCACAGGTAAGTGTAGTGGATGAAGGTGGTGCCCAGGATCTGTGGCAAACATATTCATTTACACTAATTACTCATATTTCTCTTTTCCGCCAGAGAGCTCAAGGTAAGAATAGTTGTGCTTCTACTCATCTTCTGTTTTATGCTCACATACAGTGAGGGGAAAAATTATTTGATCCCCTGCTGATTTTGTACGTTTGCCCACTGACAAAGAAATGATCAGTCTATAATTTTAATGGTAGGTTTATTTTAACAGTGAGAGACAGAATAAGAACAAAAACCCCCAGAAAAATGCATTTCAAAAGTTATAAATTAATTTGCATTTTAATGAGTGAAATAAGTATTTGACCCCTTTGCAAAATATGACTTAGTACTTGGTGGCAAAACCATTGTTGGCAATCACAGAGGTCAGACGTTTCTTGTTTCTTGACCCTAAATGGCTTGGGTCCGGGATATCTGAGGGAACACCTGCTGCCGGCATCAAGCTCCCTTCGTCCAGTGCGGTCCCACAGGGAGGGTCTTCTCATGGTGCCGCCGGTGAGAGATTGCCGGCGGATGACACCCAGGGGTAGGGCCTTCTCTGTGGGTGCGCCTGCCCTTTGGAACCAGCTGCCGGTGGAGTTGAGGACTGCCCCCGACCTCCGTTCATTTCGTCGGGACCTGAAGACCTGGCTCTTCGAGCTCTCTGCCCCAGGCTGAGAATTTTTAATTTTAATTTAGTCCAATTGGGTTTTTTAATTAATACAGGGATTATTATAATTTATTTTAATTTGTTTTTAACTTTTATATCTGTGTTTTTAATTACCCTGTAAACCGCCCTGAGTCCTTCGGGAAAGGGCGGTATATAAATGTAATAAAATAAATAAATAAATAAATAGTTGGCCACCAGGTTTGCACACATCTCAGGAGGGATTTTGTCCCACTCCTCCTTGCAGATCCTCTCTCAAGTCATTAAGGTTTTGAGGCTGACATTTGGCAGCTTGAACCTTCAGCTCCCTCCGCAGATTTTCTATGGGATTAAGGTCTGGAGACTGGCTCAGCCACTCCAGGACCTTAATGTGCTTCTTCTTGAGCTACTCCTTTGTTGCCTTGGCCGTGTGTTTTGGGTCATTGCCATGCTGGAATACCCACCCACAACCCATTTTCAATGCCCTAGCTGAGGGAAGGAGGTGGTCACCCAAGATTTGACAGTACATGGCCCCGTCCATCGTCCCATTGATGCGGTGAAGTTGTCCTGTCCCCTTAGCAGAAAAACACCCCCAAAGCATAATGTGTCCACCTGCATGTTTGACAGTGGGGATGGTGTTCTTGGGCTGATAGACAGCATTCCTCCTCCTCCAAACACAGCGAGTTGAGTTGATGCCAAAGAGCTTGATGTTGGTCTCATCTGACCACAAGACTTTCACCTAGTTCTCCTCTGAATCCTTCAGATGTTCATTGGCAAACTTCAGACAGGCCTGTATATGTGCTTTCTTGAGCAGGGGGACCTTGTGGGCACTGCAGGAGTTCAGTCCTTCACGGCATAGTGTGTTACCAATTGTTTTCTTGGTGACTATGGTCCCAGCTGCCTTGAGATCATTGACAAGATCCTCCCGTGTAGTTCTGGGCTGATTCCTCACCGTTCTCATGATCACTGAAACTCCACGAGATGAAATCTTGCATGGAGCCCCAGACCAAGGGAGATTGACAGTTATTTTGTGTTTCTTCCATTTGCAAATAATCGCACCGTTGTCACCTTCTCACCAAGCTGCTTGATGATGGTCTTGTAGCCCATTCCAGCCTTGTGTCGGTTTACAATCCTGTCCCTGACACCCTTGGACAGCTCTTTGGTCTTGGCCATGGTGGAGAGTTTGGAATCTGATTGATTGATTGCTTCTGTGGACAGGTGTCTTTTATACAGGTAACAAGCTGACATTAGGAGTACTCCCTTTAAGTGAGTACTCTAATCTCAGCTCATTACCTGTATAAATGACACCTGGGAGCCAGAAATCTTGCTGATTCATAGGGCAGGGCTTTTCAACCTTTTCACAGATTGTACCACTTTTAGGACATGACAATATTTGAGTACCACCAGTGCTTAGCAAGGTGTCAAAAACTTGATGACTAAAAAAAAGGGGGGGGGGAATTTTGGGTTTTACTGATTAGATTCATTTGTTATGGAAATTGCTACTTTATAATATTATGGAAAAGTAAAAAGTTGAGGTTCAATGTTAATGCTTCCTTCTACTGCAACAGAGGAAGTCTGTTCTTTTTCCCTTCTCCCCCTCACTTTTTCCCCTTTTTCCTCCCCACTGTATCCTACTATTTGCTTTTGTATTTTTGTATTTTATTCTATAATCTAATAAAATGTTACAAACTGTAGAAAAAAGTAAAAAAGTACCCGTTTTAAAATCTTCGGTGGCTGTTCCTTTCCTGAATCATTTTCCCTTTGCACTGACAAATGTATGGTGAATTTATCCATGTTTATTAATATGCAGCACTACCAGCTAGCTCAGGGGTCTTCAAACCTGGCACTTTTAAGACTTGTGGACTTCAACTCCCTGAATTCCTCAGCCATCATGGCTGGATGAGGAATTCTGGGAGTTGAAGTCCACAGGTCTTAAAGTTGCTAAGTTTGTAGACCCCTGAGTTAGCTGGTCTGCCCTTCTTCTTTTCTTCCTCTCCTCTCCTCTTCTTCCTCCCTGTCTTCTGAGATCTCTTCCACAGTGCAGTAAGAATGCACCTCCCCACATCCTTCGTCCCTTCCCTATACGCTTAAAGAGACAGGAGCAAGAAAGGCTCACAAAAGCCTCCCAGAATAAACACTAAACTCTCTGTGTGTGTGTGTGTGTGTGTGTGTGTGTGTGTGTGTGTGTCTTTAAACTGCCTCAGGCTTGTCTCAGTTTAAACAATGTAGCAAAGGTTCACCAGTTGCAAAAAGCAATAACCTTAAATTAAGCCTGTTTACCTACAAAGAAAACTTGGTAAAAGCCATAGACAGACTCAAGATAAGGGGGTAAAACTAATTACATTTGTTTAAACTTAAAGGAATTAAACCTATGGAAGCCAACACTTTGGACTCATTGCTGGCCTTTGTGAAACAGACTAAAATATTCCAATAACCAAAACACACAAACAGAGCCTCTGAATTACAAAACGCTGTAAAAACTATAAAAATCCTTACGGTAATCCATTCAAGCTGCCAGCTGATCAGGAACCCACTGGCTTCCGAAATAAACCCACCTCCTTTCCGACATGCTCGTCTCCCGGCTTTTCATTTCATCAGCGCTGATTGCACTCTCCTGGCTGCTACTTCTTCCCTGTCCCTGTTTCCTCCCTGCCTGCTGAGCTCTCCTTCCACAGCTTCTTCTCCATCCCCTTGTCTTTCCCTGTTGTCTTTTTTTTCCCCTTTCCCACCAAAACCACCTCCTTTTATATCCTTTCCTCTCCTCCCCTTTTTTCTTCAGTTCACCTCCAGCTCTGCCAATCAGCTGGAGCCCTGCCAGAGCTCCTGGGGATTCTGCTGAGCGCCAACAGCGCTGCAACTCCAGCTGCCTCTCCCTCAGGCTTGGGTTGCTTCAGCTCATTCCCCTCCCTGGCTACACTTCTCTAGGATGGTCATGTACCATGTGCCAAAGTACCACAGGTGGTACGCGTACCACCAGTTGAAAAGCCCTGTGATAGGGGATCAAATACTTATTTCACATATTAAAATACAAATCAATTTATAACTTTTTTGAAATGCGTTTTTCTGGATTTTTGTGTTGTTATTCTTTTTTTTTTTTTTTTTTTTATTAAAAAGTTTTTCAATACATTTTAATTATAACATCCCATTCCCCACCCCTCCCCCACCCTCTCCCACCCTCTTACCCTCCCTCTCCCCCCTCCCCCCCCGGACTTCCCAGAGCTAGATACAAGGTATAAAAATTAAAATAACCAATCATAAACGCCCATATGCTAACAATAATAACTTATTAATTCTCTCGCGCTTTAGCTCTTATAAATTGACTACAAGCAATATACCTATTCAAATGCTAAATAAAACTTTTTAGTCCCATATTTATTCTGGATGTAATCAATCCATTTCTTCCACTCCACAATGTATCGTTGTTGAGAATGGTCTTTCAAATATGCTGAAATCTTTGCCATCTCCGCCAGGTTGGAAACTTTTAAAGTCCATTCCTCTAAAGTCGGCAGTTCTTGCTTCTTCCAATATTGCCCTATTAGAAGTCTCGCTGCCGTAATTAAGTTCAACATCAAATTAATGTCCAACACAGTAGTATCAGTAATAATACCCAGTAAAAACAATTGCGGACAAAACTTTATTCTTTTCTTGAATATCTTCTGCATATTCCACCAGATTTTAATCCAAAATGGTTTGATCTTTTTGCAAGTCCACCATATATGAAAATACGTTGCGTCTTCGCCACCACATCTCCAACATTTAGGCTGATAGTTTGGATACATACTTGCTAACTTTCTAGGATCTAAATGCCATCTGTAAAACATTTTATAAAAGTTCTCTCTTAAATTTTGAGCTTGCGTAAATTTCACATTTCTCACCCAGATCTTTTCCCAAGTGTCCATTGTAATGACTTCCTGAATGTTCTGTGCCCATTTTATCATACAGTCCTTAACAATTTCTGTTTCTGAGTCAATCTCTATCAATGCAAGATATATCCGTTTGATATGCGCTGGTCCCTGATTTCTAATTTGTTTTACCAGATTTTCATCATCCCTCAAAAAACCAATCTTCTGATCTTCTTTCCACCTGGCTTGTAATTGTCCATATTGAAACCAAGTTTGTACAATCTTTTTTTCTCGTAAAAGATTGTATGACTTCAAACACCATACATTCCTCTCCAAAGTCAAAATTTCCTTATATGTAATCACATCATGTTTAAATCCAACATTTATATTCTCTATTGCATGTTTGGGTATTGCCCATAACGGTATCTTATAATTTAATTTTTGTCTGTGCTTTTTCCAAACTCTCAACAAAGCATACCTCAAAATATGCATTTTAAAAACATTATCTACCTTTTTGTCATATAGTAAATATGCGTGCCAACCAAATAACAAGTCATGCCCTTCAAGATTTAAGAGTCTCGCCTGTGTCAAATTAATCCAATCACTTATAGCTGATAATGCAGCAGCTTCATAATATAATTTAAAATTGGGCATTCTTAGACCACCTCTTTCACGTGTATCCTGCATAATTTTAAATTTGACCCGTGGCCTTTTCCCTGCCCAAACAAATTTGTTGATACCCTTCTGCCACTCCTCCAAATTTGAATCCTTTTTGAGAATGGGTATCATTTGAAACAAAAATAAAAATTTTGGCAGAACATTCATTTTTACTGCTGCAATTCTTCCCAATAATGATAGTTGTAATTTTTTCCAACTATCCAATTCTTTTTGCACTTTATTCCATAACTTTTCATAATTATTTTTATATAATTTAACATTTGAGGGTGCTAAATATACCCCCAAATATTTAACTCTTTCAACAATTTCAAATCCAGTTAAGCTTTCTATAGAAACCTTTTGTGATACTGTCATATTTTTAGATAAAATTTTAGTTTTTTGTATGTTAATCTTAAATCCAGAAACTTTCCCATATTGAAATATTAACTCCATCAATTCCATAACAGAATTTTCTGGATGTGTCAAAGTAATAACCAGATCATCCGCAAAAGCCCTCAATTTATAGTCCTGATCTCTTATTTGAACTCCCTTAACTATTTCCGAATTCCGTATTTTAATCAATAATATCTCCAATGTTAAAACAAATAATAAAGGTGATAACGGGCAACCCTGCCTCGTACCCTTTTCAATATTGCATATTTCAGTCAAACTATTATTAACAATTATTCGAGCTGTTTGCTTCTGGTATATTGCCCTAATTGGTTGTAAAAATTCATCCCCAAAGTTCATTTTATCTAATACTTTCAACAAAAATTTCCAATCCAATTGATCAAAAGCTTTTTCAGCATCCAAAAAGATCAATGCTGCAGGGATCTGGTTATTCCTTTCCAAAAATTCCAACAAGTCAACTATATGTCTCACATTATTTTTCATTTGTCTACCACTTATAAACCCAGTTTGATCACCATGAATCACCTGTTGCAATACCCTCATAAGTCTACTAGCTAACACCTTAGCAAATATCTTGTAGTCCGTATTCAAAAGTGAAATTGGCCTATAATTTTTTGCTTGAGTAACATCCTGATCTTCTTTAGGAATTAAAGAAATAAAAGCAGTTTTCCAAGACGGGGGTACTCCTCCCCCCTTTTGAATTGTCTGAAACAGTTCCTTTAATGGCTTTATCATCTCAAACTGTAGATTTTTATAATACACAGCAGTCAAACCATCGGTGCCTGGTGCTTTACCTACTTTTAACTGTTTAATTGCCAAATATATTTCTTCCTCAGTTATCAACTGATTCATTTCTTCTTTTTGCTCTTGCGTAAGAACCGGAATATCAAAGTCTTTTAAATATAAATCAATGTCCATTTCGTTAATCTTGTCGCTAGCATATAATTTAGAAAAAAAATCAACAAAAGTTTCCTTAATAAGATTCTGTTGATACACAATCTTCCCCTTATGTTCTATTTTGTCTATATTAGAAACCCTTTGCTTCTTTCTTAACATATATGCTAACCATCTGCCTGGTTTATTGGCATTGCAAAAAGTATTATGCCTTGCAAACCGTAGATTAGTTGCCACCTGATCAGCCATTAACTTATCAAATTGTCCTCTTAATAACTTAATAGTCTCTTTAATCTTCACATCCGATGGGTTCAAAATTAAAGCCTTTTCTTTTTCTTTAATCTCTGTCTCTAATTCTTTCCTCCTAAATTCCAAATTGCGTCTATATTTGTTATTAAGATATATCAACACTCCTCTCATATATGCCTTACTAGCATCCCATACCATTTCCATAGAAGTACCCTTATGCATATTCATTTCAAAAAAAACCTTCATCTGTTTCTTACACTCTTCCACATTTTTCTGATTTCTAAACAGATTCTCATTTAAACGCCAGGAACGTCGTTCTCTAATGTCGTTTCCAATCTCCAGCCAAACTGGACTGTGATCAGACATAGTCTTTGAACAAATCTTTATCCTCTTAGTTCTAAAAAAGAGATCATTAGACAATAATATAAAATCAATCCTGGAAAAAGATTGGTGTCTATCAGAAAAAAAAGTATAGTCTCTTTCTTGTAAGTTTCTCTCCCTCCAGACGTCACGTAATTCCATATCGTCCATCATCTCAAAAAAAGATTTAGGCAATTTAGCATGACTTGGGGTACTTCTGTAGGATCCACTCTTATCCATTTGTACGTCCAAAACACCATTCCAGTCTCCCATAAAAATAAAAGATTTGTAATCCAATTGGGTAATCCTGCTGTGTAATAAACTATAAAAGTCAGCTTGCTGTTGATTAGGTGCATATAATCCAACCAGAAGAGTTCTTTTACCTTCTAATAACAAGTCCACAATAACATATCTTCCTTGTTGATCAGCTTCAATTAATTCTGCCGTAATTGTATTCTTGACATAAATAACCACTCCATTTTTCTTGTTAACTGCAGACGCAATAAATTGTGTACCTAATCTTGAATTTGATAAATACTTTTGGTCCATAACTCTAATATGTGTTTCTTGTAAACAAATAACGTCAGTCTTAAATTGCTTTAAATATTGAAAAATTTTCTTTCTCTTTTGTGGTGAGTTTAATCCATTAACGTTCCAAGTTAAAAACTTAGTCACCATTTCTGGCAACCCGAAGCTTTTGAAGCGCGTCATCCAAAATCCCTTTTACATTTTTAGGTCGCGCTCCTCCCACAGCTTGGCTATAGGTACATTTTGAAGGTTCCACAACATTCTGCTGGGCTTGGTCTTGATCACGCCTGGCTCGTCTCGAAGCAGCTCGGGTGACCCTCTGGTCCTTTGCTTCTTCTACTGTTGAAATTTGAATCACTCCTGGTGCTGTCTCATCTATCTGTATTCCTTCAGCTTCATAAGACTTTCCCTCCTTTGTTGATTCCAGAAGTGGTATAGGGATTGCTTTTAAAACATTACTATAAAAATCACGTGCCTGCAGGACCGTAGCAAGACGGTATCTTGTATCTTCAAACATTACCACCATACCCACTGGAATCTCCCATCTGAACCTGATATCGCGTCGCTTAAGCTCATGTGCTAGAAATGCAAATTCCTTTCGTTTCCTTAAGATTTTTGGAGGGATCTCTTTTAAAACCAAAACTTCTTGGTCAGCAATCACAAGCTTTGTATTGTAAGAAACTTGAATAACTTCATTCCTGATTGCTCTCTTTGTAAAGTAAACAACCACATCTCTGGGTAATTTCCTTTGTCTCGCAATCCAGGAGTTAACACGGAAAATTTTGTCTATATCTTCTGCAATTTCTTCAGCTGGCCTTCCCAGCACGTCTTCGAGAGCAACAGAAACTAATTTTTTCAAATCCTCCTTTAAATTCTCCTTAAGACCCCTTATCCTCACAGCAAACTCCATTTCATGATATTGTACCAATGTCAAGTCATAATCAATTTTATCCACCACATTCTCAGTCTCTAGTATCTTTGCATCCAGTTTAATATTATTTTGAGTGAGATCCTCCACTCTTTCGTCAAGGCGTTCAATACATATCGCCATGCCTTGAAATGCAAGCAAGATGTCCTCCCTCATTACTGTAAATTTTTCTGTCAGCTTCTCATCCATCTTCTCATCTATCATCTCAGCCAAATGCTGTGAATGTTTTTCCAAAGCATCTTCCAAAACTTTAAGTGTTAAGACAGGCGAAGGTAGAGGTGCAGGAGGTGCTAACACTTGCGCTGAAGAATGCGGCAGGGGGGAAGCCCCCGCAGTTTTAGGAAGTTTAGAAGAAGATTTAGCCGCCATTTTTTCCCCCTTTTGCAACTACGCACTTTCACTTTCTAAGTCTTCAATGTAGATTGAGCCAAAGTTCAAAAGTTCACTTACTCCTTGTTCTCTTGCATCGCTCTGCCTGCTTCCATTAACTTCCAAAGTCCATTCTTGTAGGCAGGGATGGTTGCGTTCGCCTTGTTCTGCTCCAGGAAAAACGGAGCAGACGCGCTGCGCGGCCCGGAGAAATCCAAGCTTCGGGGGGGCTCAATCTTCCAGCCGCCAGAGCTTTAAGCCCTGACGGCCCCAGAGAGCCCTTCCCCTACTTGGAAACTCACCCCCTCCTCTTCTCCCGAGGAGGGGGCTTTCGAACCGCCGAAACAGCTGATCGGCGCTGTTTTCGGCGGTTCTACAAAGCCGCGAAGCTGACAAGCTAAAAGCAGCTGTCGGCGGCGGCGCCTTGCCACCCGGAAGTCTGTTGTTATTCTGTCTCACACTGTTAAAATGTGAGACAGACAAGGTGCTGGTGATGACCTATAAAGCCCTAAATGGCACGGGTCCAGATTATTTACAGGAGTACCTTTTGCTGGCGTTAACTTCCCATCGTCCTGTGCGCTCCCACAGAGAGGGCCTCCTCAGGGTGCCGTCATTCAGGGAATGTCGACTGGCGGCCCCCAGGGGGAGAGCATTCTCTGTGGGCGCGCCTGCCCTCTGGAATCAGCTCCCTGTTGAGCTCCGGATGGCTCCCGACCTTCGCTCTTTCCACCGCGACATGAAGACTTGGCTATTTGAACTTGCCGGCCTGGACTGAGGGACTGGGATTTTAAATTTTAAATTTTAAATTTCACATTTTAGAATGTGTTTTATTGTTTAGGGCTACTTGCTTTAATTTATTTTAATTTTGTATATTATGTGTTGTATATAGTGTTTTAATTGCCCTGTACACCGCCCCGAGTCCTTCGGGAGAGGGGCGGTATATAAATCCAATCAATCAATCAATCAATCAATCAAAATAAACCTACCATTAAAGTTATAGACTGATCATGTCTTTGTCAGTGGGCAAACATACAAAATCAGCAGGGGATCAAATATTTTTTTCCCTCACTGTAAATGCCATTTTTAATATTTTCTCTTGGGAATTCTGAGTTTATAAAATATACGAACATTTGATATTGGGAATTTAAAACTTCCAGCATTGAGAACTGTAACTTCAACAAGTATTTTACATTTTCAGTTTTGAAAATTTAATACAGATAGTCCTCACTTAACAACCCTAATTGGGACCAGAGTTTCCATCACTAAGCGAAATGGTTATTAGATGAAACATCATGTAACCGCACTACTTAGCGACGGCAATTCCTGTAGTCTCGGTTGCCAACATTAGGTGAGAACCTCATGCTTCTCTTGCCCTGTCACACTCACCTCCGGTCCAACTCCACCCACCCACCTCTCTCCCCCCCCCATCTCTGGCCTTTTGACTGCCCTGCACTCTACCACCACTGCCTACCCCTGCTGTTCCCCACCAGCCCCAGCTGACCTTTGCTGTCTTCTTGCTCCCACTATTAATGAGGTGCACTCAGCCAAGACAGCATCTGGCACTTTTTGAGACTGCCACAAGACTATGAGGCCTCTGGGCATGCCTCATTAGCAGTGGGAGGAAAAAAGCAAAGGTCAGCTGAGAGCAGTGGGGAGCAGCAGGAATAAGTGGCAGTGGAGTGCAGGATGATCAAAAGGCCAGAGATTGGGGGGGAATTGAAGCACACACTGTGGTTGTAAATGCAGGCAGGCTGCCAAGCACCCAAATGTTTAACGTGACCAGAGAGCCATTGCAACAGCTGTAGCCTCAAGGACTGGGCATTACATTCAACATGGCAGTCGCGGTTGGGAGCTGAGTTTGTGAGCTCCGCAATGGGCTTTTGCTTGAGCAGCTGAGGAACTTGCCGTTCCTGGATGGAGTGTGGGAGTGTGGTTGCCGGGTACCGTTTTGTGGTGTGAAGGCTCTTTTCGAGCTGGTCGTGGCGCTGGCGAAGCTGGGGTGGTGATTGAGGATGTGTCTACTACTTAGCTGCAACTTCCAGCTGGCGACGTTTCTGTTCGTGCGTTGTTGCAGCGAGGAAACCTCTCCTTCTTCATTCCTCCCCCCCCCGACTGAGATGGTGGTTCTCGAGGTCTGTATCATCTATGGGGTGCTGTTTCGCGCCTGAAGACCTCCTGCTACTTCGCCACGACTTCCATCTGGCAGCATTTTAGCTCGCTTGTTGTTGCAGCGAGGAAACTTCCCCTTCTCCCTTCCTCCTCCCCCCCTGGTTACTTTTCTAGTTAAATTTTTTGTGGGGTTAGGGAGGGGGGAGGGTCGTGGTTGGTTGGAAATGGGGGGTAATCCACCAACTGTTGTCCAGGCCAGGTCCGGGATTGATCGTGTAGGGGGGGAGCCGGGGTTAGCTGCCTCCGGAGCGGGTCATGGGATTACCTATTCCCACGACGTTGGGGAATGGCGGCAGGTGTACGAACAGAGGGCCGTATCGGCATCCGGGAGGGCATCTCCGCTACTTACAAGATCTTGGTGGGGGCTCTCCAATTGTTATGCCCCTGTCATGGACCGATCATCATCTCCTGCAGCTGGTCTTCCGTTTTGCCGCTCCTCACTGTGGGTGTGTTGAACCAACTAGATGGTTCTGCCCCAGGCGCTTAATGGACCCTGAGAGGTTCCAGGCAGCGCTGGGGTCCCCACCTGCCTTCTCTGCTCACAGCTCGGCGGATGCCTTAGTGGAAGCCTGGGAAAGGACGGCCACGGAGTCACTTGACCGAGTTGTACTCTTGCGGCCCCTGACCCGGTGCAGATCCCAGCGGGCTCCATGGTTTTCCGCGGAGCTCCGGGAGATGAAGCGTCGGAGACGGGGCCTAGAGAGCTGTTGGAGATCCAGCCAATCTGAATCTGACCGATTGCGACTAAGAACCTATATTAGGTCTTATCTCGCGGCGATAAGGGTGGCGAGGTCTAATCACTTCGCTACCCTTATTGCGTCCGCAGATAATCGCCCGGCCGCCCTGTTTAGGGTGACCCACTCCCTCCTTAATCAGGAGGTGAGGGAGGAACCCTTGCAGGGACGTGCCGAGGAGTTTAGTCAACATCTGTCGGACAAAATCGCTCGGATTCGGACCGGTTTGGACTCCGACTGGGCAGAGTCTGACGATCAGGACACGGGTGGTCTTGTCAATGTTAACTGGGAGGAGTTTGATTCTGTGACTCCGGAGGAAGTGGACAGGATTATGGGGAGGCTGAGCTCCACCACGTGTTTATTGGACCCGTGCCCTTCCTGGCTGGTTTATGCGGCCCGGGATGGGACACGAGGCTGGTTCCAGGCGGTTATATCTGCATCCTTGAGTGAGGGTAGTTTCCCCGCCGTCTTGAAGGAGGCGGTGGTGAGACCTCTCCTCAAGAAGCCTGCCTTGGACCCAGCTGTGTTAAATAACTTTCGTCCGGTCTCCAACCTTCGCTTTCTTGCGAAGGTTGTTGAGAGCGTGGTGGTGCATCAGCTCCCTCTGGTTCTGGATGAAGCGGATTATCTAGACCCGTACCAATCGGGTTTCAGGCCCGGGTAAAGCACGGAGACGGCATTGGTCGCTCTGGTGAATGCTCTCTGGAGGGCTCGGGACAGGGGATATTCCTCTGTCCTAGTCCTATTAGACCTCTCAGCAGCTTTCGATACCATCGACCATGGTATCCTGCTGCAGCGTCTCAGGGGATTGGGAGTGGGAGGCACGGTTCTTCAGTGGTTCTCCTCCTATCTCCTGGGACGCCCGCAGTCGGTGTTGGCAGGGGGACAGAGGTCGACCTCGAGGCCTCTCGCTTGTGGAGTTCCTCAGGGGTCGGTCCTTTCGCCTCTCCTGTTCAACATCTATATGAAGCCGCTGGGTGAGATCATTCGTGGTTTTGGAGTTGGGTATCATCAGTATGTTGATGATACCCAGCTTTTCATTTCGACCCCAAACCACCCCAGTGATGCCCTCGACGTGATGTCCTGTTGCCTGGAGGCGGTTCAGGTCTGGATGGGGAGGAACAGGCTTCGACTCAACCCTGACAAGACTGAGTGGCTGTGCGTACCGGCATCTCAGGATATTCGGAATATTCCATCTCTTTCTATGGGGGGTGAGTTATTACCCCCCGTAGATAGGGCTCGCAACTTGGGAGTCCTCCTAGATTCACAGCTTTCTTTAGAAGACCATATAGTAAATGTGACTAGGGGGGCCTTCGCCCAGGTTTGCCTGGTGCGCCAGTTGCGGCCCTATCTAGACCGGGATGCCTTGCGTACGGTCACTCATGCGCTCGTGACCTCTCGTTTGGACTACTGCAACGCTCTCTACATGGGGCTGCCCCTGAGGACCACTCGGAGGCTCCAACTGGTACAGAATGCAGCCGCGAGAGTTGTGTTGGGAGTTTCCCGATACTCCCATGTTACACACCTGCTCCGCAAGCTGCATTGGCTCCCAGTTGTCTTCCGGGTGAGATTCAAGGTGCTGGTAATGACTTACAAAGCCCTTCATGGCATGGGTCCGGAATACCTCAGGGAGCACCTGCGGCCGGCATCAATCTCCCTCCGCCCAGTGCGCTTCCACAGAGAGGGCCTCCTCAGGGTGCCACCGGTCAAAGAATGTCGACTGGTGGCCCCCAGAGGGAGGGCGTTCTCTGTGGGCGCGCTGGATTTATGGAACCATCTTCCGGTTGAGCTCCGGATGGCTCCCGACCTTCACTCCTTCCGGCGCGATCTAAAGACCTACCTGTTCAAACAAGCCGGCCTGGCCTGATGGGTGATGGGTTTGGGTTTTATAGCTTTTTATGTATTTTAACTTATTGTTATAGTTTTTGGGCATCTTTTTTAATCTCTTTTAATTTTTGTATTCTTGTTTTTTAACATGTATTGCCCTGTTCACCGCCCTGAGTCCTTTGGGAGAAGGGTGGTATACAAATAATATAATAATAATAATAATAATAATAATAATAATAATAATAATAATAATA
>JAKJMR010015874.1:6287-38156 GCA_024449315.1 Daboia siamensis
ACACACACACACACACACACAAAACACAAACACACTGAGTGGGGGAAGAGGACTGGCAGATCAAGGGCAGAAAGAGAGGGACGGAGAGAGAGAGGGAGAAAGGAAGTGTGTTTGTGTTTTGTGTGTGTGTGTGTGTGTGTGTGACAGAGACAGAGAGAGGCACTTGCACTTCCCTTCTCTCTCTCTCTCTCTCCCTCCCTCTTTCTGCCCTTGGTCTGCCAGTCCTCTTTCCCCAGTTTGTTTTTGTGTGTGCGTCTGTGTGTGTATGAGAGACACTTGTGCTTCCCTTCTCTCTCTCTCTCCCTCCCTCCCTCTTTCTGCCCTTGGTCTGCCAGTCCTCTTCCCCCACTCAGTGTGTGTGTGTGTGTGTGTGTGTGTGTGTGTGTGTGAGTGAGAGAGAGAGAGAGAGAGAGAGAGAGAGAGAGAGAGAGAGAGAGGGGCACTTGCGTTTCCCTTCTCTCTCTCTCTCCCTCTCTTTCTCTCCCTCCCCCCCTCCCTCTCTCCGATCTTCTGCTCACCTGGCAAGCTGGCTTCACGCTGTTCTCGGACAACCTGACACACATTCTTATTGGGCTGGCTCTCCTGCTGCTTCCTGCTTCCTGTGGAGATGCAGCAAAGGCAGGAGCCCCGCCCAATAAGCTTGTCAGCTTCTTGGACAGCGTGAGTTACACACACACACACACACACACACACACACACAAAGAGAGAGAGAGAGAGAGAGAGAAGGGAAGTGCAAGTACCTCTCTCTGTCTCTGTCTGTCTCTCTCTGCAAACTGGGAGCCGCAGGAGAAGGCTGAAAGAGCCGCATGTGCCTCCAGAGCTGCGGGTTGCCGACCCATGGGCTAGACATACCTACTACAAGTGTGTGTTTGTGTGTGTGCGCGCACATTTTAATTAGAATAGAATAGAGCTGGAAGGGACCTTGGAGGTCTTCTAGTCCAGCCCCCAGCTCAAGCAGGAGAACCTATACCATCTCAGACAAGTGACTGTCTAGCCTCTTCTTAAAAATCTCCAGTGATGGAGTGCCCATGATTTCTAGAGGCAAGCTGTTCCACTGGATAATTGTCCTCACTGTCAGGAAGTTTCTCCTTAATTCCAGGTTGCTTCTCTCTTTGATCAGTTTCCAACCATTGTTTCTTGTCCTGCCCTCTGGTGCTTTGAAAATTAACATGACCCCCTCTTCTTTGTGGCAGCCCCTCAAATACTAGAATACTGCTATCATCTCTCCCCTATTTCTTTTCTTTAGACTAACCAAACCCAAGTCCTCTGCAGCCGTTCTTCATTTTAGTTTCCAGGCCTTTGATCATCTTAGTTGCTCTTCTCTGAATTTTTTCCAGACTCTCAACATCTTTTTTGTGATATGGTGACCAAAATTGGCTGCAGTATTCCAGGTGTGGTCTTACTAGGGTTTTATAAAGCGGTACTAATACTTCACGTGTTCTTGATTCTATGCCTCTGTTTATACAACCGAGGATTGTATTAGCTTTTTTGGCTGCTGCTGCACACTGCTGGCTCATAGTCAAGTGATCGTCCACTAAGACTCCAAGGTCCCTCTCACAGTTACTGTTTTTAAGCCAGTTCTCGCCTAATCTGTCGCCTTTGATTTTTCCTGCCTAAATGTAAGACTTTGCTTTTCTCCACATTGAAACTCATTTTGTTGGATAGGGCCCATTGTTGAAGTTTGTCAAGATCTTTTTGGATCCTGAGTTTGACTTCTGGGGTGTCAGCTACTCCTGCCAGTTTGGTGTTCCCCTTCAATTCAATTCCCTCATCTAAGCCTTTTATGAAGATATTGAAGAGTACTGAGCCTAAGACAGAACCTTGTGGTACCCCACTACTTACTTCTCTCCATGTGGATGTAGTGCCATTGAGGACTACTAATTGAGTACGGTTTGTCAGCCAGCTACAGATCCATCTGGTGGTGATGTTGTCTATTCCACCTTTTTCTAGTTACCAAGGCGTAGGTTGTGGTCTACTTTATCAAATGCCTTACTGAAGTCTAAGTATACTACATCCACAGCATTTCACTGGTCAACTAGTTTAGTCACTTTATTAAAGAATGAAATAAGATTGGTTTGGCATGATCTGTTTTTAACAAACCCGTGCTGGCTACTAGTTATAACTTTGTTTGCTTCTAGTTCTTCGCAGATCTGTTTTTTTTATGATCTTTTCTTGGATCTTCCCAGGTGTTGATGTTAAACTGATTGGTCTGTAGTTTCCTGGGTCTATTTTTTTTCCCTTTCTTGAAAGATAGGAACCACATCATCCCTTTTCCAATCCTCTGGTACTTCCCCAGTGCTCCAGGATTTATGAAAGATATGGTGCAATGGTTTTGTGATAACATCTGCCAGCTCCTTCAGAACTCTGGGATGTAATCTGTCAGGTCCCAGCGATTTATATTCATCAAGGTCGGATAGGTGTTCTCTTACCATTTTGTTGCTTATTTTAATTTTTGTTTCTAGTTTGCCTTTTGCAGTGTTTTTTTTTTGGTATGTTGGGCTGTAGTTTCTTTTTGTGTGAAAACTGATGCAAAGAATGAGTTAAGCAGCTCTGCTTTCTCCCCGTTTCCTGTTATTTCCTTGCCATCTTCTCTCTTTAGTGGACCTTCAGTTTCCTTGACTTTTTTCTTGTTGTTAATATATTGGAAGAAACTTTTTTTTATTATACTTGATTTCTGTTGCAAGTCTTTGTTCGTTCTGAGCCTTTGCTTTCCTGACTTCATCCTTGCATGTTCTCGCTGTCTGCTGATAATCGGCCTTAGTTGTGTGCCCCTCTTTCCATTTTTTGTATTTGTCCTTTTTGTCTTTCAGTTTGTCACATAGATCTTTGTGTAGCCATGCTGGTTTCTACTTGAATTTCTTGTTTTTCTTTTTCAGTGGTATTGTGCTGGTCTGGGCTTTTATGATCACATTTTTCAGAGTTTCCCATGCTTCTTGGGTTGTTTTCCCCTTTAGGATTTTCATCCATGGGATCTTTCCTAGGTTCTCTCTGAGTTTGTTAAAGTCAGCTCTTTGGGAGTTTAAGACACTGGCTGGATTGTTTTCTATTGCTAGTGTTTCCATTATATTAAATTCCACTATGACATGGTCACTTTCACCCAAGGTTCTGGCAACTTCAACTCCCTCTATCACTTCTTCTCTATTAGTAAGAATTAAGTTCAGTATAGCTTTAAGTCTAGTTCCCTCCTTCACTTTTTGCATGACAAAGTTGTCAGCTAGATTGGTTAGGAATCTGTTTGATCTCCCACTCACTGCAGAGTTTGTCTCCCAGTTGATATCTGGGTAGTTGAAGTCTCCCATGTAGTCTGTGGTATGCTTCCTACGTACATTTATTAACTGGTTGGCAAACAGTTCATCTATTTCTTCTGATTGGTTGGGTGGCCTGTAATATACACCTATGGCAATGTCACTTTTTTTCTCTTTTATATTGACCCATATACATTCTGGAGGGATTTTATCTTTGATCACGTGCACTTCTGTAGATATGTAGTGTTCTTTTACTTATAGTGCAATTCCCCCTCCTCTTTTTGTAGACCTGTTTCTTTTGAACAGTGTGTATCCATCCATCAGTCCATTCCATTCTTGGGTTTCATCCCACCAGGTTTCTGTAATGCCAACCATGTCATACCCTCCCTTGTGTACTATTGCTTCTAGTTCACCTTGTTTGTTCCCCAAGCTTTGAAGATTTATATATAAGCATTTAAGACTTTTATGCCTGTCTGTGGGTAAGTTTCCTGCATCTCCTGATTGTTGTTTGAGTTTTTCTTTTTTCTCATCACTGCCTACCTTATTGTTTGATATGTTTTCTTGGGATTTGTGATTGGTTTGGGGTTCTAGAGTTTCTGAAGATTGGTCACCCTTCCCCCTTAATTTTATTTATTTATTTATTTATTTTTTATTAGTTTTCCAATATTACAATAGTATCTTTAAAAAGCAACATGGTGTCCAGGTTACAATAGTTCCATTTCAGACAAATACATATTATTACAAATCTCCAAATTATTGTAACCAATACTTCCTCTCTCTTTTTTCCTTTAATACATACTATCTCTTATCTAAATTAACATATTTCTCATTGCTATCCATCAGTCATTAAACAGTTTTCTTATATTTATCAATATTTTAGTATATTTTATATTTTAACATTTCATCTTTAAAACATCAAACACCTTATATATTTTTCTAGCTTTAATTTTACATTGATATTGAAATTAAATGTTTAAGATTTCTCATTTTCATATTGTCAAGCCCCGTGGGCTCGACAACACGAGGGGAGCTGGGGGAACACCACGCACACCGCCCGCACAAGCCCCATGGTGGATGCTACCCAGAAACAGCACAACCAATGGCGGAACGGCTGCCAGCCACCATGGGCAGCCGCACAGAGCTCACAGCCACATTCCTGAGGGGCAGCTGCTCTGGGACCTTGTGGAGCATCCGCGCCGACGGAGCTGCTGGAAAGACCCGCAGGCAAACAGAAAGACAGCCACATCTTGTTTTGGGGCTTCTCCACTGCCTGTTCTTCGGCGACGGCGCCAAGCGGGCCAAAATCACGCTCGGTTGGCAGGGCGTTGTGGGGGGTTGCAGCACTGAGACATAGGACGGTGGAGGGGAGCACAATTGGGGCCCAGGGGAGCATGGCAGGGGGGTTTTGGGCACACACCTACCTGCAATCCGTGTGGATCTCGGGGGCAGGGGATGGGACACCGCACGAGGAGATGGGAAGGGGGCGGAGTTTTACGTAGGCTCAGCCGGATGCTGGTCTGCCCAGGGGAGGGTGGGGCCGATTACCCTCAGAGTTTTGACACATATTGCTAAATAACCTCCTTTCCCTTTACACAATTTTTCCCAATACCTAGTAATGTAATCCAGTTCTTATTTATCTCATTTCCATATCCATATCAGTCATACAATATTTAGCATAGTAGTCATTAAAATACCAATTGCAAGGAGGAGAAAGAAGAGGAGGACAATATAATATTCTTGTTTCTCATTTATAGTTTCCACATATTAAAAATTAACCAAAATTTCTTCCATTTCAACATTCAATACATCCTCTCATGTCTCTACATCCAAGTAAATTAGTTACATTCTATCATTTTTAACATATATACATCTTAACCCATATCATTTAAAGAACTCAATATTTCAATGTTAGTATTCATACATCTGTATTTTATTTTTATTTTATTTTTTTTAGTTAGTATTTTTGTCTACTCATCAAAACAATCTCTTGTAATCCCAATACAATCCTGTCTATTTTGGTATTATCTATTTCAGATCTCTTGAGAATGTTCATATTTCTTCAATCTTATTCTTGCCTTCTTCCTTTGCCATGTCATCTTTCGCTTCTTTGCCTCAGGGTCATCAAAGCATTCTTGTGTTGCTATATCATATTGAAGTAGCCCTCCAGCCTCCACTTTTGAAGGATTGAAGAGTCTGTTAACAGCACCAAATCTTCTCATTATTTTCACCTCTTGATATAATTGTCCTGGTCTAAATAATTTTTTCCCCATCTGTTCTCCATTATAATCTTCAAAAGCCTGTATTTGTTGAATATTTAATTCTTCTGCCAATGTATTTGATTGTTCAATTTCTTCTGTTAAGTTCTGTCCCAATAAAATATTAGTTGAGTTTGAGTTTGTTTCATCTAGATGTTTTCTAATTCTTTTCCAAAAGCTCTTATTTCGTTGCCAGCTGTACAAAGGAACTGATAAGTTTGGTAAGATATTTCCCACATAGCATGGATTTGTTTTTGAAACTCTTCCATAGTGAAATTTCACATCTGGTGTTCAAGGTTACTCTTATCTTGTTTTTCTGAAATATTTTCTTGATTTTTTTAAAAGAGAAAGTCAGATTGCAATTTCAAGTTTAGCCACTGGGTGTCCCCCAAGTACATTGAAAATTCTTTTCTTTTAGTCCATTTCTTTCTTCAACGTTTTTTTTTTAAAAAAACACACCCCTGGGCTTGCTCGCCACTTATTTGAAGGGAGGGTTGAATTTCCCCCTCCGTCTCCACAGTGGGGGAAGTACTTAGAAGCTTATTTAGGTAAAAAGAAGATTAAGGTATAAGAGAGGAATCTTACCCCCATCTCTTCCATGCTGCTTTAATGTTGCCTGATGGTAAGTTTGACTTTGGCTGTCTGCAGCCTAGTAACTGGCCATATTCCTATGGCCAGTCTTTCGTCCACCGGTATAAAGGGAATGCAGGCACTAACGGGGGGGGGGGGTGCGGCTCTCCCACATTTCTGCAAAAGCCCCTTCTGTCTGGTCGCCCCTCCAGGGCAGCTCTTCGGTCCTTTTAGGACACCCCCCCCCCAGCAATGCGAATCTGGACGTGGAAGACGGGAGCCATCCTCCAGACGTCCATGACGGCTGACTTGGCAAACTGGAAGTCTCCCCCTCAATTTTAGTTTAAAGCCCTCCTGATGAGTTGGGCCAGGAGGGCTTTAAACTAAAATTGAGGGGGAAGGGTGACCAATCTTCAGAAACTCTGGAACCCAAAACCAATTATTTTGGTGCTTGTCATAAAAGTGACCTTACTGTATACTTCACAATCTTATTGCAGCATGTGAATACATTCCTCTATAATTATCAACTTTTATAGAGATAATAAAGAACTTTTACTTCTTCAGCATATTAACCTTCTTCATGAATGGAGAACCCAGAAGCTTCACTTCTTGGCTCTCAGCAGAAACTTTATTAAGTGTACAGGTTGACAATGAACAGCATTCCATTTTTTTCCCCTGTGATAATTTATTCTGTCCTCTTGACTTTTGGTTAACAAAAAGTTTGTGTCGCTCAAACTGTTAGTGCTTTGATCCAACATTTTTTTCCCAATCCTACTAGTTTTGAAATATATTCAGCATATAAATTAAATAGTTATATTGACAATATATGTATGTTTCATGCTCTTCCCTTTCTTGAACCACTCTTTCTCCTATCTCAATTGTTACAGTTGCTTCAAAGATTACTCAGAAGAACAATCAGATATTCTTGCAATTAGCCTTAATATATTCCACCTACTAGTATGATCTACAAAAATTAACTACCTTACTATCTTCAACACAGAAAAGGTATACAGCTGCTCTCTTTATTTATACCTCTTCTGTTAGCTGACTGATCTCCTGCCTCGTTATTTTTTCTGAAACCTGCCTGTTCATCTGGCATGTCTCTGTCCATGTATGGCTGTATTCTTTGAAATATCTTAAGCAAAATGTTTTGTGAAGTATTATTGCAATGATTCTGTAACTTGCACATTCTCTTGCATGTCACTCAATCTTTGTTCCATATTTATTCAAATAAGGCAATTAGCACGAACCAATTCTCCTGAAGCTTTAAACAGTCCAATGGGTATTTCAAGTTCATCTCATTCTGGCAGCTTTCATTCTGTCTTCAAATTTAAATAAAATAAAATGAAACAGAACAAGACATAATAGGGTACTACAATTAATGGTGAGATCATCGATGGGTGGCTAAAATCTGCCTAATTTTACAGACAGTATAGGTCAGGCATGTCAAACTGCCGACCCATGGGCCGGATGCATCACAACAAAACCGCGCCCTCCCCATTGCCGGAAATGGGGGGAAAGTCGCGATACGTTGCGCAACGTCATGTGACATCGCGAGTTTGACATGCCTGGTATAGATAGTCAACTTATAACCACAATTGGGACCAGAATTTCCATTGCTAAGCAAGGCAGTTGTTAAGTGAATCATGCCCAATTTTATGACCTTTTTTGCTATGGTTAAGCAAATCCCTACAGTTGTTAAGTGAAACATGCAGTCACTAAGTAAATCCAGCTTTCCCCCCACTGACATTGCCTGTCAGAAACCAGTTGGGAAGGTCACAAAAGGCAATCACGTGACCATGAGATGCTGCCATTTTCATAAATACATGCCAGTTGCCAAGCACCTAAATTTTGATCACATGACTGTGAGGATGTTGCAGTGGTCATTAGTGTGACAACCAGTTGTAAGTCATTTTTTACAGAGCTGTTGTAACTTTGGTCACTAAATGAATGGTTGTAAGTTGAGGACTTACCTGTATAGTAGAATTTAGCTACATTCAAATTAACGATCATACTGATCTGATAGTAACAGCTGTAGAGAAAAGAAATTGGAATTTCCCGGATATTTTGTCAGGTAAGGAGTTATAAAATAAGTCTGTGAATCCACATAGAAGGTGCAATATAACAGGACATTACCTGTGGTCTCAATGGCCCCTTATCCTAACTCTAACTCTAATCTGAAAGATCATAAAACTATCAAATGACTGCCTATGTACTCCCACATTAGTAACTATGTTATTGTGTAACACAGTAACTTGTATGTCTCACTACAAATAAGTTTATCAAAAAGTGTGGAAAAACAGAAGTTAGTAAAGTTTATTAAAACCAAATAAAATTTTTTATTATACAATATTTGAGCGGAAGTATTCTTTATTAGAGGGATGTGGTGGCTCAGTGGGTTAGGACGCTGAGTTTGTCGATCAGAAGGTCGGCAGTTTGGCGGGTCGAATCCCGAGTGCCGCGTAACAGAGTGAGCGCCTGTTACTCGTCCCAGCTTCTGCCAACCTAGCAGTTCGAAAGCACGTAAAAATGCAAGTAGAAAAATAGGGACCACTACGGTGGGAAGGTAACAGCGTTCCATGCGCCTTTGGCGTCTAGTCATGCCGGCCACATGACCACGGAGATGTCCTCGGACAAGCGCTGGCTCTTCGGCTTTGAAACGGAGATGAGCACCGGCCCCTAGAGTTGGAAACGACTAGCACGCATGTGCGGGGGAACCTTTACCTTTACCTTTACCTTTACCTTTATTCTTTATTATGTCTATTTATGGGTATTTTTGTGCAGTGTACTCTGAAGCAATTGTGAAAACCCTAACTTGCATGGAACTCCATTTTTGGAGCAGAATCTTATAACCAATATCACAGGGGAATATTCAGATATTTTTGTTACTTTTTATTATGAAGCTTATTCATTACAAAAGGATATTCTACATTCTAAAAATATTGCAGTTAAACAAATGTGTTTCAACTTACACCTTGGGATTTGTGTTTGTTCAGGGAATGTAAGATTTGGCTGCTTTGGAAACATGACCTGAATTCTAGTCTTGATTGACAGCTGAAGAACAGTACTGCAAGTTGTTAAAAAAAGTTATGAAAGCCAAGATCTAGATCTAATTGTAGTCAATTGTCCATTCATTTACAGTGTGAATAAAACTGGTACAGAGTTGTGAGTGTTTGACTGGAATAGTACTATGACAAGAATGCAAACATATCATTGCTATCTTTAATAAATATAGAACTTTTTGGATAATATTTACTCTACCATCCTAAGAAAAACAATTGTGACTAGGTGTTTCTATTCAACTATCTTTCTTACTTTTTGTAGCCAAGGTACAATTTTATCAAAGTGTCTGGCTTCAATTCCACTTCATCAACATTTGCATTTTCATCTTCTAAAACCTATGAAAACACAAGACAAGCAATGTGAGAACATATTAACACATTATTTCTCCACCCTCCCAAAACAAAAGCACTCACCAACAATTTTGACTTTAATAAAATCTGAAGTACTTGTGCCAATATATCCTAAAAATTAAAAAAGTAAAGAAAATGAGTTAATCAATACCATACCTAATTCATTCTGTAGTTATAAGCTTTACAGCTGATAGGGAAGAACATAAGCAACAATACATTTAGCTTAATAGTTTTTATAAGACCATGCACAAACTGCATTTAAACAGGAAAAAACTCAGATTAAGTTAAACGTAATATTAAGAGAAGTGAAATTGTGCTATACATGAGAAAAATCAAGGAAGCTGAATTTTTTTCTAAAAGGTTTGATGAACTCATAAGGACTGTGGAAAACATTCTGAAGAAACTTACTCTAAATACTTTAAACTCAAAAAAGGAACTTGTTTTCAAAGCAGTAAATATGGACTCAGAAACAACACAGACTGTGAAAAATATTCAGAGAAACATGGACTCCGAAATAACATTCTCGACTTCATACACCTTCCTGAAGTTCAACCCTGTGCTTTTATATAATATCAGAGAACTCTCTGGGTGGATAAGTGGCAAATGAGTCTTTTTTAAGGGGCTTGAAGGAGACTGGGAAATGGACTTATTACATTTAATTAGGGAACAATCTTATCTCGGTTTGGGGGGGAACATAGATTGGCTTTGGAGATTGGACCTATTGTATTCAATCCATCAGTAATTGATAAGAGGTGGAAATATATAGTATTTTATTAATTTTCTATTTTTTACAGATAATAAGTGCTTAGTAAACAGCGTGTTGTCTGAGTCCATTTTTTTACTTAATAATACATATTAAATTCCTAATCTCTATCCCCTTTTTCCGGCCAATGATAAACTATATCTCATATTTAAAATTATTCTATGTCCTCTTTTTCTTTATCGTTCAATATCGATCTGTCCATTTCTACACAGTCCGGTGTTTTCTTGACTATCTCTTCTTCAGGTAGTGTTTCTTCATTTTTCAAGCACTAAACAAATACAATTCTTACTACTATCAATACATGCAACATTCAGTATATACTTCCACATCATATTTTTCTGATATTATACCTAATACAAATATTTCCAGTTTATAACATCTATTCTAGCCAATTCATATCTCAATTGTATTTGCAATTGAAGCCACCTTATTAAATCAATATTTCAATTTTGATTTCCCTTCAAAATATCTTTATAGGTTATAATTTTCTCAACATTGATTAAGTTTAGGTGGGCAAAAGCTTCCCTTGTTAAAAGCCATCCTAATATTTTCATATTTCTCATAGCATAAAAAAGTGTAACATCCTAATTGTAAATCATATCCTTCTAAGTATAATGATCTTTTTGTGTCTAAGGTTTATCTATTTCTTTTAGCCATGTTCAAACACCTGTTTGGTAGTTGTCGCGCCCCGCGGGCCCGACATTCAGCGGGGCCCCGACGACCAGCGCCGCACCCACGGACCCTTGTCATGGCAGGGCACTCACACCCCTCCCGCCTCTCTGACGCACCTGCTCCACGGCGGACAACTCCTGCACTTTTTCCATCGCTGGAGCTGCAATGGCATCTCGAATGTGCCCAGACGACTGGGGTTCACGTGCGTGTGCAAGAAGGCCCTGCCGGGCTCCGCCCGGTGCCGGCAAGCTCTGCGGCCGTCTCATTGGGAGACGGGCTCGTTTCCGCCGCGAGGCCTGCAATCGGGACGACGCCGGAGCAGACGGAAAGACACGGCCTCGGCAGGCCTGCTGAGGAGTGCTTCCTGCCTCCCTCCCTCTTACACGCGGGACGAGGGACTGCGGCTGTTGGACCGGTTGGCACGGCCGAGAACCCGGCAGTGCGGGGGTCCGTGTGGGGTGGGGCGGTGTCTGAAGGTCAGGGTCGGGTGGTGCCTGCCCTGAGGTGGGGCGTAAAGGCGGAACACGATGGTGGTGGGTCGTGGTCTTGTGTGGGGGCTTACCTAGACGGTGGAGGGTGCTGGGTGTCAGGGTGAGGGCCGAAAGGTTCTTCCGGGGAGGGGTGGGCCTTAAGTAGGGGATGGGCGGATGTGGGTGCAGTTGGGTGGGGTGTGGGCGCTTGCTTTCGGCGGGTATTTAGCAGCGTTGGCTGCGGGTCACGGCCAACACTGACTTTGTTTTCCTTGGAATTGCTGTCTGTTGACAATAAACATTTCCCTGTGGACTTGGCGCTCGTTCCAGTTGCATTTTTTCCCTGCTCTCCGGATGAGGGCTGAGAGAAAGTCAGCGTTTCCCTTTTTGTTTTTCCCCTTTTGTGCGAACGTTTGGGTGAGTCGGCATGGCAGAAGGTATGCAAGGGGCTGCTCCAGCAGTTGCTACAGAGGACGCGGCTGGGGCTGCTGCAGCACCCTCCAAGGTGGTAGACGTGGGGGAGGATGCGCTTCCGTCTGTATGGCCGAAACGGTGGCCTCCGCTGCCTGTGGACTCTGCGGTGGAGCCAAGGGAGGCCGGAAGCCATGATCATGCAGGGGAGTGGTGGCTGGGCTCCGCCCTGGGGCACAGAGGGCCTGACGGGGCCCAAGAGACCTGGTTGAGGGGCCCCTCGTTGGTTTGGAGGGAGCGATGCCTGATGGAGGACAATGGCGAAGAGTGGAGCTACTCCACCATCCCAGGCAGTCGGACGATGGATATCCTGCGAGACAGATACGGGGAGGTTGGCAGCCAGGAGCCAACCCCATGGGTGGCCGCTGATTCCAGGGTGGAACCAGGCCGGTGGTCTCTCGCTGGGGCCCCAGCAGGCCGGTCTGGCCCGTCCCGTTTTCCTTTGGCCGGTCCACGGTTCCAGAGTCCACCCAGTCCCGACATGCCCCATGAGGGCCCGGCTCCCGCAGCCCTTGGCTGGAGTGCTTCAGGGCTCTGGTCGGGAGCGGACAGTAGACCCGGCCAACCGTCAACACGGCCAGTTGGGGGGCCCTGGGCTTTGAGGTCACAGGTGGGCCCTTGGGGTCCTGGTGTAGTGTGGGGGCCACCACCACTGTCGATATCGTACGAAGGCCACCCCGACTGCTTGGCGATGTTCTTAGGCCAGGTGATAAACCACATGGACCAGTACGCCCAGGCCTATGTATCCCAGTGGGCAATGGTGGTGGCAGTGACGGCTTGCCTGCAAGGAGAGCTCGGGGATGTTGGCCTCTTTTTGGAAGCGTTATGGGGGCGCTTTGAAGATATCTCCCGAGTGCATCGGGCTGAAGCTGACGTGTTGTCCCTGCGGCAGCGGGGCAGACCGGCAGTGGACTATGCATGAGAGTTCCGTAAGGTGACCGGGAAACTGCGCTAGTGGCCAGAGCGCCTTCTTGTTCATCATTTCAGGGCCGGCCTAGATGGTGCCCTTCGCTGGGCTTGTGTCGTGCATGGTGTCCTGGCTCGGCTGCAGGAGTGATTCCGCGTGGCCGTGGAACTGGACGTCGGGTTGAAGGACGTTCGGGGACGTCCCGAGGCCATTCCTGGTGGCCGGCGGCTCACCAAGAAGGCAAAGTCAGAGGAGCAACCCGTGGAGTCACCCGCGCGACCCTCCGCTCAGCCGGCACGAGCCGTCATTCGGTGCTTCAGGTGTGACCAACCGGGCCACCAAGCGGCTGAGTGCCCACTGCCACCCGCCCAGGCAGCCCCTTCTGTTTCCTCAGCACGGGGGGGCCGTTTCAAGGAGGCCCGCAGAGCGAACACGGGCTGCTCATCAAATAGCCAGAGACACGCCCAGAACAACAACCCCCTTATGAGTGGAAGTGCCAGCGGCTACCCAGCCTGTGCAGTACGAGAGCTCTGAGGAGCAGGAACAGGAGGAGGACCCAATGGTGAGTGCTCCGGTGTGCCCTTTTGTATTCCCCGTGTTATTGGTCAGTCCGCGTACAGGGCAAAAGAGAGCATACAAAGCCCTGGTTGATTCAGGTAGTACCCACCCAGGCAGCGGTGGTTGAATTGGGGGTCACGACGAGGCATCTGGCGACTCCCCTGCGGTTTCAACAGGTGGATGGGTCTCTCCTGGGGGGGGGTCTCCCATCACCCATGTCACAGAGCCAGTTAGGTTGGAAATGGGTGACCATTGGGAGACCCTGCGGTTCATTGTAGTGCCCTCCATGACGGAGGCGATCATCCTGGGGCTCACGTGGCTGGACCGGTGGGGCCCCACGATTTGGTGGGAGGGGGGTTGTCGACACCTCCGACGGGTTGGGACCCCAGCCCCCTCCAGAGCACACCTTTATGGGTCCAACCAACACAGGGGAATGGGAGAGGGCCTGTGGGGGCAGGTTGGTCCAGGAAGCCCAGGTGCCCCGGGACTACTCCGACCTGATGGATGTGTTTGATGAGCGCGAGTGCAACACGCTGCCACCCCACCGTTCTACGGATTGCGCTATCGAGTTGGAACCTGGTGCCAGATTTCCGAAACCGCGAATGTACGCCATGTCACCGAAGGAAATACAAGAACTCCGGCGATATATCGATAAGAACTTGGAGAGGGGGTTCATACAACCAGCACAGTCTAGAATGGCGGCACCCATCCTCTTCCGCGAGAAAAAGGACGGAGGACTACGGTTGTGTGTGGATTATCGGGGGGTGAACGCAGTATGTGTCAAGCATCTCTACCCTCTCCCGCTGATGAAGGACTTGCTAGCACACCTGGCTAAAGGTCGTGTCTTCACCAAACTGGACTTAAGAGAGGCATACTATCGGATCAGGATCAAGGCCGGGGATGAGTGGAAAACAGCATTCAACTGTCCCTTGGGGAGCTTCCAATTCCGGGTGATGCCATTCGGGCTGCAGGGAGCCCCTGCTGTTTTCATGCAGCTAATCAACCAGGTCCTGCATGAGTTTTTGTACCGCGGAGTCCTGGTCTATTTGGACGACATTTTAATCTACACGGCGACAATGGAGGAACATGTCACCTTGGTGCGGCAAGTGCTGGCTAAATTACGGGAGGCACGGCTCTACGTGAAGCTGTCTAAATGTGAATTTCACAAGACACAACTAGACTACCTGGGGTATAGGATTTCCGCAGGAGGGGTGGAAATGGACCCTAAGAAAGTGGAGGTCATCCAACAATGGCAAGCCCCACGGACGCGATGCCAGTTGCAAAGCTTCTTAGGCTTTGCTAACTTCTACCGGCAGTTTATACCATGCTTCGCAGCCATCGCCCTGCCGCTCACGGACCTCCTTCGTACACGGCAGCTGTCGGTACAGCCACGACCCGGTCTTAAACTGGCATGGTCTTTGACATGCCAACGGGCCTTTGAGACGCTCAAAACCCTCTTTGCCAAAGAACCAGTTTTGCTGCATCCAAACCCCGACCTGCCCTATGTGGTCCAGGCGGATGCGAGTGATGTGGCTCTCGGGGCCGTCCTCCTCCAACGGAATAGTGAAGGGGTGCTCCAACCATGCACCTACGCATCCAAAACGTTTACTCCCACGGAACGTGCCTGGGCGATATGAGAGAAGGAGGCTTTCGCGGTCCGCTGGGCCCTTGAAACGTAGCGACATCACCTGGAGGGGGCTGTCCACCCGTTTGAGGTGTGGACAGACCATAAAAACCTGGAGGCCCTACAAGCACCCCGACGGTTGTCGCCCAAGCATGTCTGGTGGGCGCTCTACTTTCGTCGTTTTCGTTTTGTGTTAAAGTACGTCCCGGGGGGAAAAAACTTCCTGGCGGATGCGTTGTCCCGTATGCCACAATATGAGAGCAAAAGGGAAGAGGTCGTTCAGGCACTCGTACCAACCGTGGCAGGGGTAACGGCCTGGGAGGGGGACGTAGTCCTAGCAACACAGGATGATCTGTGTGTGAACCTTCGAAAGGCCCTTCAGTGGGACGACTGGCTGCAGGCCCACTCAGGTCTCTTGACAATGTGGGATGGTTTGGCTTGGTACGGAACACGGATGTACGTACCTGCACCCTTGCGGGACCGGATATTATATCGGTGCCATGACACCAAACAAGCAGGACATTATGGGTTCCTGAAGACCCTACACCTGGCACGCCGGCAATTTTGGTGGCCCCGTATGAAGAGTACCATAGAAGACTACGTGCGGAGGTGCCATATCTGTGCCACCACCAAACCTTCTGTTGGAAAACCATTGGGCCTTCTCCAGAGGGTGGCCAACCCCACCCGGCCATGGCAAGACATCGCTATGGACTTTATCGTTGAGCTGCCCGAGAGCAAGGGCCACAATGTCATCTGGACAGTCGTGGACTTGTTCTCCAAGCAAGCTCATTTCGTCCCCTGTAAAGGCTTGCCTTCGGACCGACGGTTGGCCTGGCTCTTCGTGACACATATTTACCGTCTACATGGTGTACCGCGTCGTATAATATCAGACCGAGGAGTGCAATTCACAGCACGCTTTTGGAGGGAGTTTGTCCAGTTCATTGGGTCATCGCAGGGTCTTAGCACGGCATATCACCCTAGCACCAACGGAGCGGCAGAACGTGCCAATGCCGCCGTGGAATGTTATTTGAGATGCTATGTGTCCTACCAGCAGACCAACTGGGTAGACCTTTTGGCGTTTGCAGAGGTGGCATACAATAACGCCGTCCACAGCAGTACGGGGTTCTCCCCATTTAAGGTAGTGACTGGCAGAGAATTTGTCCCTATTGCTGAGTGCGCCCCGAAGGACGGGCCCCCCTGTCAGCCTCAGGAATGGATGAGGCAGATAGAGGAGGCCTGGGGTGCAGCAAAGAAGGCGCTGGAGCGAGCTGCGGTAACGTATAAGGAGCAGGCTGACAAAAAGCGGAGGGCATTTGCCGTACCAAAAGTGGTGGACCTGGTATACCTGTCCACCAAATACTTGCGTGTGCAGGTTCCCTGTAAGAAGCTGGGGCCCAAGTTCCTTGGGCCGTTCCGGGTGGTACAGGTGATTAACCCCGTAACGGTGTGGCTCCAATTGCCAAAGATCCTGGGTAAAATCCACCCGGTCTTCCATAGTAGCCTGCTGAAGCCCGCCACAGCGGCCTCTAGCGCGGCAGGGGAGGGGGGACCTGGGCCTGTTCATGGCGAGCACTACGAGGCACAGGAAGTCCTCGACTCCAGGGTACATAGGGGGACCATACAATACCTGATCCGATGGAAGGGGTATCCCGTAGAGGAGGCAACATGGGTGTGGGAAACGGATGTTCATGCTCCTCGTCTAGTGCGGGCATTCCACCGACAACACCCCGGCAAGCCAGGCGGGGAACGGGTGGAGGCCGCGAGCCGGGTGGACGACTGCTTACACTTTACTTCTTTCCCTGCAGGAGGGGCCCTGGTAGGAGGGGCGGCATGTTGCGCCCCGCGGGCCCGACATTCAGCGGGGCCCCGACGACCAGCGCCGCACCCACGGACCCTTGTCACGGCGGGGCACTCACACCCCTCCCGCCTCTCTGACGCACCTGCTCCACGGCGGACGACTCCTGCACTTTTTCCATCGCCGGACCTGCAATGGCATCTCGAATGTGCCCGGACGACTGGGGTGCGCGCGCATGTGCAGGACAGCCCTGCCAGGCTACGCCCGGTGCCGGCAAGCTCTGCGGCCGTCTCGTTGGGAGACGGGCTCGTTTCCACCGCGAGGCCTGCAATCGGGATGACGCCGGAGCAGACGGAAGGACACGGCCTCGGCAGGCCTGCTGCGGAGTGCTTCCTGCCTCCCTCCCTCTTACACCTGGGACGAGGGACTGCGGCCGTTGGACCAGTTGGCACGGCCGAGAACCTGGCGGTGTGGGGGTCCGTGGGGGGTGGGCCAGTGTCTGAAGGTCAGGGTCGAGTGGCGCCTGCCCTGGGGTGGGGTGTAAGGGCAGAACACGATGGTGGTGGGTCGTGGTCTTGTGTGGGGGCTTACCTAGACGGTGGAGGGTGCTGGGTGTCAGGGCGAGGGCCGAAAGGTTCTTCCGGGGAGGGGTGGGCCTTAAGTAGGGGATGGGCGGATGTGGGTGCGGTTGGGTGGGGTGTGGGCGTTTGCTTTCGGTGGGTATTTAGCAGCATTGGCTGCGGGTAGCGGCCAACGCTGACTTTGTTTTCCTTGGAATTGCTGTCTGTTGACAATAAACATTTCCCTGTGGACTTGGCGCTCGTTCCGGTTGCATTTTTTCCCTGCTCTCCGGACGAGGGCTGAGAGTAGTTATAAGGCCCCCTCCGGTAGGTCAAGTCCTCTATTTTCTTTAATCTAACTATAGCTTTCTTCCTTTGCCAGATAAATTTCCAAATCAGTGTATTTAAGTTGTCAAAAAATGTTTTTCTCTATTTTTATGGGTACTATTTGAAATAGGAAAAACCATTTAGGTCAGATATTTTTGAGGCGGGGGGGTATCAACCCATTTATATTCATTGAAAAACTCCAATTTTCCTTCTCCCTCAGCTTCTCTTTTCATTTCTTTTTTCCCAATTTCTAATGTTTCTCCTAAAAGCTCTATAATCCATTCTATAAAGTGTTCTTCCTTATCTTCAGGTGTGTTCTGAAATCTTGATGGATGAGATGCCTTTTCCATTTACAGTATTGTTGCTGAGTCTTCCAGGTTTTTCTTTGTCTGCACCAGTCTGTGATTTTCTTCCTTTATACCCTCCGTCTTTGGATCAGTTTCCTCTGATTTGTCTTCTATTTTCTGAATTCCTTGTTCATTCTTTATAGTCAATATTCTAATGGTTTTCTAGTTGTCAGTTTAGGTTAAAAACTTGCTCATTTATCTTATCCAGATTGCCTTTAGTCGCATCATTTGTTGTTGTTGTTGTTAGTTGCGAAGTCGTGTCCGACCCATCACGACCCTATGGACAACGTTCCTCCAGGCCTTCCTGTCCTTTACCATCTTCTGGAGTCCATTTAAGCGCACGGCTACTGCTTCAGTGACTCCATCCATCCACCTCATTCTCTGTCGTCCCATTCTTCTCTTGCCCTCAATCTTTCCCAGCATTAGGCTCTTGTCCAGTGAGTCCTTCCTTCTCATTAGGTGGCCAAAGTATTTGAGTTTCAGCTTCAGGATCTGGCCTTCTAAAGAGCAGTCAGGGTTGAACTCTTCTAGGACTGACCGGTTAGATCGCCTTGCAGTCCAAGGGACTTGCAGGAGTCTTCTCCAGCACCATAGTTCAAAGGCCTCAATTCTTTGGCGCTCAGCCTTTTTTTATGGTCCAGCTTTCACTGCCATACATTGCAACTGGGAAGACCATAGCCTTGACTATACGCACTTTTGTTGGCAGGGTGATGTCTCTGCTTTTTAGTGTGCTGTCTAGATTTGCCATGGCTTTCCTCCCAAGGAGCAAGCGTCTTTTAATTTCTTGGCTACAGTCCCCATCTGCACTGATCTTGGAGCCCAGGAAAATAAAATCTGTCACTACCTCCATTTCTTCCCCATATATTTGCCAGGAATTGAGAGGGCCAGATGCCATGATCTTGGTTTTCTTAATGTTTAGTTTCAACCCAAGTTTTGCACTTTCCTTCTTCACCCGCAACAAGAGGCTCTTTAGTTCTTCTTCACTTTCTGCCATTAGAGTGGTATCATCTGCATATCTTAGGTTGTTGATGTTTCTTCCAGCAATCCTAATTCCAACTTTTGATTCATCTAGCCCTGCCTTTCTCATGATGTGCTCTGCATATAAGTTAAAAAGGAAAGGCGACAGTATACAGCCTTGCCGGACTCCTTTCCTAATTTTGAACCAATCAGTGGTTCCATGTCCAGTTCTCACTGTTGCTTCTTGGCCCGCATATAGGTTTCTCAAGAGACAAATAAGATGGTCTGGTACGCCCATCTCTTTAAGGACTTGCGACAGTTTGTTCTGATCCACACAATCAAAGGCTTTAGCATAGTCAATGAAGCAGAAGTAGATGTTTTTCTGGAACTCTCTAGCTTTCTCCATGATCCAGCGTATGTTGGCAATTTGATCTCTAGTTCCTCTGCCTATTCAAAATCCTGCCTGTACTTCTGGTAGCTCTCGATACACATACTGCTGGAGTCTAGCCTGTAGGATTTTAAGCATAACTTTACTAGAGTGAGAAATGAGTGCAATGGTGCGATAGTTTGAACATTCTTTGGCACTGCCTTTCTTTGGAATTGGAATGTAAACTGATCTTTTCCAATCCTGTGGCCACTGTTGAGTTTTCCAAATTTGCTGGCAAATTGAGTGTAGCACTTTTACTGCATTATCTTTTAAGATTTTGAATAGCTCAGCTGGAATACTGTCACCTCCACTAGCTTTCTTGTTGCTCAGCTTTTCTAAGGCCCACTTCACTTCACATTCTAGGATGTCTGGCTCGAGGTCAGTGACCACCTCATTGTAATTATCAGGGATGTTAAGCTCATTCTTGTATAGTTGCTCTGTGTAATTTTGCCACCTCTTCTTAATCTCTTCTGCCTCTGTTAGGTCCCTGCCATTTTGGTCCTTTATCATGCCCATTATTGCATGAAACATTCCCTTCATCTCTCCACTTTTCTTGAAAAGATCTCTGGTCCTCCCTATTCTATTGTTTTCTTCTATTTCTTTGCATTGTTCATTTAAGAAGGCATTCTTATCTCTTCTAGCTATTCTTTGGAATTCTGCATTTAATTGGGCATATCTTTCTTTTTCTCCCTTGCCTTTCACTTCCCTCCTTTCCTCAGCTATTTGCAAAGCTTCCTCAGACAGCCATTTGGCTTTCTTGCATTTCTTTTTCTTTGGGATGGTTTGGGTTGCTACCTGTTGTACAATGTTGCGAACCTCTGTCTATAGTACTTCAGGCACTCTGTCTATCAGATCTAATTCCTTAAATCTATTTGTCACCTGTACTGTATATTCATCAGGGATATGATTTAATTCATACCTGACTGGCCTAGCGCTTTTCTCTACTTTCTTTAATTTAAGCCTAAACTTTGCAACAAGAAGCTCATGGTCTGAGCCACAGTCAGCTCCTGGTCTTGTTTTTACTGACTGTATAGAGCTTCTCCATCTTTGGCTGCAGAGCATACAGTCAATCTGATTTCTGTGTTGACCGTCTGGTGATGTCCATGTGTAAAGCCGTCTCTTGGGTTGTTGGAAAAGAGTGTTTGCTATGACCATCGTATTCTCTTGACAAAATTCTATCAGCCTGTGCCCTGCTTCATTTTGTACTCCAAGGCCAAACTTTCCTGTTATTCCGGTTATCTTTTGGCTTCCTACTTTAGCATTCCAATCCCCCATGATGATAAGGACATCATTTTTTGGTGTTAGTTCTATAAGGTGCTGTAGGGCTTCATAGAACCGGTCAATTTCATCCTCTTCAGCACCAGTGGTTGGGGCATAGTCTTGGACTACTGTGATATTGAATGGTTTGCCTTGGATTCGAACTGAGATCATTCTGTCATTTTGAGGATTGTATCCCAGTATTGCTTTTCCTACTCTTTTATTGACTATGAAGGCTACTCCATTTCTTCTGAGGGATTCTTGCCCGCAGTAGTATACCTGATGGTCATCTGAATTAAATTCACCCATTCCTGTCCATTTTAGTTCGCTGATACCTAAGATGTCAATGTTTAGTCTTGTCATCTCTTGTTTGACCACGTCCAGCTTTCCTTGATTCATGGATCTTACATTCCAGGTTCCTATGGAGAAAAAATCTTTACAGCATCGGACTTTCCTTTCACCACCAGACACATCCACAGCTGAGCGTCCTTTCGGCTTTGGCCCAGTCGCTTCATTCTTTCTGGCACTACTAGTACTAGCCCTCTGCTTTTCCCCAGTAGCATATTGGACGCCTTCCGACCTGAGGGGCTCATCTCCCAGCGTCATATCATTTTGCCTTTTGGAACTGTCCATAGGGTTTTCATGGCAAAGATACTGGAGTGGGTTGCCATTTCCTTCTCCAGTGGATCACGTTTTGTCAGAACTCTCTGCTATGACCTGTCCATCTTGGGTGGCCCTGCACGGCATAGCTCATAGCTTCATTGAATTACGCAAGCCCCTTCGCCACGACAAGGCAGTAATCCATGAAGGGGAGTCTCATCATAGTTTCTTCTAAAATCTTCTTTGTGTGAAACAATTGCCTCTTGAATTAATTGCAGTATAGATTGCATTTCCTTCTGGAAATTGTTAGCTTTTTCTCTCTGATATACCAAGCTGGGGGCTTCAGGGGCAGACGCTGGGGATGGTTTTTTACCAATTTTAGCTAGGTGTGCAGTGCTCATTTTTGTTTCCACCCTCCAGGTAGTCTGTCAAATCTATTATATTCCCCAAGTGCTAGCCTTATCTAACATGACCAATCTTATAGTCAATACAACAATATACTAATTAAATTTAAATTTAAAATCATCTCATATAGTTCTTTTAGTCTTTGTTTGTAGCCTTTATAGTCCAATAAGTTCCAAAATATAGGTCCACCACCAAAAGCAATGTTTTATAACAGTTCTTCTGTCCAGGAATCCAAAAATTATAAATCAACTGATGTATGTAATCCAAAATGTCCAACCACCCTACGAGCAGTCCATAAGTCTCCCCCAGGCAAAAGTAACCAAAAGGCAAATTTTCCTTTGTAATCCAAGAGGGTCAGCAAGTTTCAAAAGAGTTGTAGCTCCCATCATGCAGAGAATAGCCCAGAATGTTTTTCTCTGTTGCCAGCTAAGAGCTTCACCAAACATCACAGAAGCTAAGTAATTATCTATGTCTGGGCTTTGCACCAAGTTCACTCCAGACAGAACAAAATTAGTGCTGTACCATGTTCCACCACTAGATGTCCTTAGATATCTATTTTCCAACACTTAAAGTGAAAAATTATTTCTTAAACTTTAAAGTTTCTTAAACGTCACCCCAATATTCTTTCAAAAAGAAAAATCTTAACAGTTCTCCCAGTTCTCAAGTTTGTCAAAGCTATGTCTTTGTATTACTTCCACTTTAGTATTATGTACTTCTCTGTTTTTGTCCCCAAAAAAGAATTGGACTGCCATTTTTGTTTCTCTGGAAGGGTGGGGCAAAAATCCCCTTCCTTCTCGCGTTTGGGGACTTTCTTGCTTTTTGGGAATTTTTCTTTTCCAAGGAATCAAGTATCAAAGTAGTAGAGAAAGGATCAGTATTCTCACCCAGTTCCAAGCGCGCTGTTTACGATCTGCTAATTAGTGCTTTCTTTCTTCGGTTGTCAGTAGCTTCAGGCTAGCCACAGAAATATAGCTAGTCTTTCCTCTGCCGGTTTGGAGGGCTTTCCTCAGATCAAACGGGTCAACCATCTTTCTGTGATCATCGAGGGTCCCTTCCTTCATCGCCTCTCTGGGGCAAATATAGACCCCTTTTAGGGCCCCCTGGCAGGACGAAATCAGCTGTGGGGAGCGGAGCCCTGCATTCCCTCGGCTACATCGCTATAACGCAAACTGGAAGTTCCAATTTATATCTTTTTTGAAATGCGTTTTTCTGGATGTTTTTGTTGTTATTCTGTCTCTCACTGTTAAAAATAAACCTACCATTAAAATTATAGACTGATCATTTGTCAGTGGTCAAATGTACAAAATCAGCAGGGGATCAAATAATTTTTTCCCTCACTTTTTTCCATAAACATGAATATTTATCCGGGACCAATTAGGGTTAATATTTTGGATGATTTGGTATTGAAGCCATGGTAAATTTTCTACGAGTTGTTTACAATAACAGTTTGTTAACAGAGGGTTTTGGAATTTCAATCTTGTTTTTATTATTATTAATTCTTATCACTTTTATACTTTTATATGTTTATTACTGTTTTTTCTGTTAACTATTTTGTTATTAATATAGTATATAGATGACAGATTGTAAACAGATTTAGCAGTTTAAAAGGGGTGGGAAAGTAACACTGTTGTATTATATTAATCAGCACTCAACTAAAGAGGATATTATGTGTATATGTCTTAGTCTTTTTTTTTTTTTAAGACACTTTTTCTTTATAATGTCTTGTATTTTTTATTCCTTTCTTTTTTTTCTTTTAAATAAGTTAGCGTTTTGTATTTTAACTCTTTGACTAAACTAAATATTATACAGTAAGAATTAAAGATATAGTAACATATGAAGATTTACCATTTTTATCTGAGTACTATCTGTCAGCTGCTGAAACGTGTAGGCATCTTCTGTGTTATATTGCAGCAAGATTGCCATTTGAAATGTAGATGCCTTAAAAAAGCAGGAAATAACCATTTTATTTGAATAAATATTCAAAGTCACATGAAGAAATTTATCTGCTTTATACACAGAGCAAACAGAACAGTATTAAACCTTATCTTTTGGACAAAACAATTCTTTATTGCTTATTGCTTGCCATTTCATACAAGCTGAAAATTACCTGTAGATCAATAACCATATTTTCAATAATTAGCTAATGCCCAATGAATGCTTTCAGATCACACAACTAAGAAAAAGCAAAAATCAAGAGCCTGAAAAGAACTACAATAAGTACAAAATATATACATATAAATTAACTGTTCATGGGACTGTATTTATACATGGTTTATTTATATAATTTCAACAGACATATTTATGTATTATTAATATTCAATTAATATTAGTATATATTATTAATATATTTTGTGTGCTTGTTTAAACAATATATAAGTATATTAGACAAGGCAAGCAACATACATAGAGGGAGAGGAGATGGAAATTTTAGAATGCTAGTATTATTTATTTAACAAATTTCTATACCACCCATCATACTTGTGTGACTCTGGGCAGTTTACAAATAAAACAATAAAATCATATAAAAACCATTGTTAAAGGTAAAAACAGAATTACAGAATATTTACAAAATTAAAAGGCAGAGGGAGCCCCTTCAACCCACCAACCATCCCCAGGGTTCCATAACACTCTGTGACCTCCAGGCTAGTTGGCAGAGCCAGGTTTTGAACCTCTTCCAAAGGTCTAGGAGTGGGGGGCTGCCTTGCCTCTGGGGGCAAGTTGTTCCATAGAGCAGAGAAGACTCTCATCTTAGACCTCCCCAGTCAAAATTCTCTAAATGATGAGGTCCATAATATACCCTCCCTGCCTGACCAATTGGGATGGGTTGATAAAATAGGGGCAACATGGTTCTTCAGATAACCTGGTCCCATGACATGAAGAGCTTTAAAGGTGATAACCAACACCTTAAATTGGACCTGGAAGCAAACTGGCACCCAGTACTCATGTAGCAAAGGTGTTATATGCGCAACCCGAGGGGTGTC
The DNA here is from genome assembly GCA_024449315.1 of Daboia siamensis. Taxonomy (NCBI): domain Eukaryota; kingdom Metazoa; phylum Chordata; class Lepidosauria; order Squamata; family Viperidae; genus Daboia; species Daboia siamensis. The sequence continues at coordinate 30,892 of JAKJMR010015874.1, forward strand.
CCAAACTGCTCACATTGCTGCATTCTGCACCAGCTGCAGCTTCCAGATACTCTTCAAGGGTAGTCCTATGTAGATTGCACTGCAGTAGTCAATACAGGAGATGACCAGGGCAGGAGTCACTGAAAGAAGGGCCTCTCGATCCAGGAAGGGGCACAACTAGCACACAATACAAAGCCGAGCAAAGGTCCTCCTAGCCATGACTGCCTCCTGCTCCTCAAGCAGGAGTTGTGAATCCAGGATGACTCCCAGATTATGCACCAGGTCCATCTGGGGCAGTGCAACCCCACCCAGAATGAAAGATGGTAAACTTCCAGATATAGAAGAGACCCAGCCACTCTGTCTTACCAGGGTTCAACTGAAGCCTGTTTTTCCCCATCCAGACCCTCATAGCTTCCAAGCACTGCGAGAGGGCATCCACAGCATCACTTAGTTGACCAGGAATGGAGATCTACAACTAGATATCATCTGCATGTTGATACCTCATCCCATGGTAATGGATGATCTCACTCAGCATTTTCATGTAGACATAAAAAGAAGTGGAGACAGTACCTAGCACTGTAGCACCCCACAGATCAGGGGGTGCAGACTGGATCTCTTGCCCCATATCAATGCCGATTGGGACCAGACTCCAAGGAAGGAGGTGAGTCAGCACAGAATATCCCCAACTCCCAAAGCTGATGCAAAAAAAAATACCATGGTCGACGGGATCAAAAGTCGCTGAGACATCAAGAAGATCTAAGATGGATGCACTACTGCCATCCCACTCCTGCCAGAAATCATCCAAAAGCCTGTCCAATGTAGTTTCTGTCCCATATCTGGGGCTGAAACTTGACTGGAAGGGGTCCAGATAATCCATTTCATCCAGGATCTTCTGGAGCTGCAGCACAACTGCCTACTGAACCACCTTCCCTAAAAAAGGAAGGTGGAAGATTGGACGAAAGTTGTCCAAAATTATGGGGTCCAGCAATGGCTTCTTGAAAAGAGGACACACCAGTGCATCCTTCAATGGTGCCAGGAACACCCTCTTCCTCAAGGATGACTTAACCATTGCTAGGACCCACTCACATGTCACTTCTTGGGCAGCCTTGACCAACCAGGAGGGACATGCATCTAATTCACAAGTGGCCATGCTTACAGTCCAAAGGACCCTGTCCACTTCCTCAGGTCCAACAGGATCAAACTGTTCCCAGATAACAGGGTAAATCCACTTCCCAGGCATCTCCAGCAGAACTGCAGCATGAATAGAATAGAATAGAGCTGGAAGGGACCTTGGAGGCCTTCTAGTCCAGCCCCCTGCTCAAGCAGGAGAACCTATACCATCTCAGACAAGTGACTGTCTAGCCTCTTAAAAATCTCCAGTGATAGAGCGCCTACAATTTCTGGGGGCACGCTATTCCACTGGTTAATTGTCCTCACTGTCAGGAAGTTTCTCCTTAATTCCAGGTTGCTTCTCTCTTTGATCAGTTTCCAACCATTGTTTCTTGTCCTGCCCTCTGGTGCTTTGGTGAATAATGTGACCCCCCCCCCTTCTTTGTGGCAGCCCCTTAAATACTGGAATACTGCTATCATGTCTACATGCTTGGCATTGAAGTGAGAACAAACAAATCCAAGTGATTTTATCTGACAGATGCACTGAAAATTCCTCAGCATGGACCTGAAGGTAAACCTCTGAGCCCCCATTACCCAGAAAGGTTACTCTGGGTAATCCTAAACAGGGTTGTTGGGTGGTTCTCTGCAGATACAATAAGAGTGGAGAAATATTGACATTTCATTGCTCTTACTGCCATGAGGTAGGCCTTAACAGTGGCTCTAGCTCAAGATTGATCGGATTCATTCCTCATCTTCCTCCAGCGGCACTCTAGACATCTCTTAATCCTTATCAGCTCCCTCAACTCCTCTGTGAACCATTGGGAACACCTGGAGCAATGGACTGAGAGAGGTCACATGGGCATAATCCTGTCCGGGGCCTCCACCACCTCCCTATTCCAGACAGTGTTCAAGGCCTCAGTGGGACCATACAGTAGAACCTCAAGCAAATCCTCCACCTCCCTCTGGAACCCCAATGGGTCCATCAGTCACAGGAGGAGTGATTGATCAAATAGATCCTACTACAGAGGGGGTAGTGTAAAGGAATCTCAAAATCACTACGGCATTATCTAACCATGACAGAGGGGACAAAAATACTCCCACCCCCTTTAGATCACATTGCCACTGCTCATACAACAACAGTATCTGGTGTGTGACCACTGTTTTGAGTTGGGCCATGAATGATCTGGGATAGGCCCATGGCCACCATGGTGATTGTGAACTTCCAGGCTGCTTCTGAGTTCTGCCCCAGGGACAGCAAGTTGAAGTTCCCTAGGGAACTTCACCACCAACCCCACAATGGCCTCTAGCAGCTTGGGCAAGGAGGTTGCTAAGCAGCAGGGAAGCTGGTATAATAGCAACAATCCCTACTGATCCCACAAGCCTATCTTCAAAAATAGGGTCACAGAACCAGCAACTTGTCGAGTAAGGCACCTGAGGCCAATAAAGACTCCCAGATGACAATTGCTATGCCCCCTCCCCTGCCTTGGAGTCTTGGCTGGTGCCATACCCTAAACTCAGCCAAGCAAACTTCAGAGAGAGGAATGCCCCCCTCCAAGTCTAGCCAGGTCTCGGTAACACATGCCAGGTCGGCCTGCTCCTCACTGATAAGATCACAAATAAGCGGAGCTTTATGGTTAACTGACCTGGCATTAAGCAAAAACAGCCAAAAGCCATCTTCCCCAGGAGTGCCCTGCCCTCTGTTTTCCATCAAAACATCCCATGCCCATCACCACCTGAATAGATTAACCAGCCTCATGCCCCTCAAAGTCCACATCCCCCCCAATTCTGGCCTCCTGGCTCCCCTAGCCAAGAGTCCTTCCACCCACTCTGGTACTGCAGACATCCTACAAGTAGCCCAGGGGCAGTGGCAAGCTCTCATGGAACTTCAGCCCTTGCTGTCAGCATCGTTGGGAGCCCTAACCCACTACCTCTCCCCCATCCAACTGCAACCACTCAACCAGCTTCTCTCACTAGCCAGTTAGGTAGTGTCCCTCCCAATTCTTCCCTTTTCCTGACCCTCATCCAGGTAAGAGGGTGCTCAATAAACCCTGGTTCACTTGCACACACACCACATCCATACTCAGGTCCATTTCCCCACTGGCTCTCACCCTGAGGAAGGCCAACCATGCCACACTGGTGTGTCCCTCAACTCTAATTACTCCCACATGGGGTCCCCACTCAGCCAGTACCCACTGGGGCCCATCTGCTGGCATCATATATCCACCACTCCAGCCACCAGTTGCCACAGTCCAAAGCCCTTGTTCACTCCAACTATCACCTCACTGCAGCCACCCCCCATTGCCATTACTGTCATCATCGCACACCATCTGCAGAGACTCTGGCAACCTCCTGCTAACTGTTGTGCCTGAGTGGAATCCTGTGGGGGCTCCAACCTCTCTGTCATCGCCTATTCCAGGATATTCTGGTCTGCTTCGGCTCCGCTCCCTCACCTCCCAAGGAGGCACAAGGTGCTTGGCAGCTCTGGCTGCTCAGTTGCTGCTTGCCCCAGCCACTTGGTCACCACTCCCTCTGGCCTGTCTCAGCCCCCTCCAGACACCCTGTTTCTGATGTCCTAAACCAGTCGCTTCTCCACCACCTGGGAGCCCAAACCCATTGACCACTCCACTGGTCTCCACTCTGCTCTGACCCAACCAGCTGGCTGCTCTAAATGCTCATCTTTGGCTCAAAAAACCTGGGTGAAAGACTGGGCAAGGTAGGAAACTGGGAAGGCCATCAGGGAACCCACTGGGTGAGAAAAACCTGGGCTTGAGGAAACCACTCAAGTCCACAACCTCACCTTGTAGACCTGCACCACACATCTGCTCCCATCTGCCATCTTGGCTCCATATAATATGTAGCACAGAAATGTCTATGCATGAAAATTATAACAGAGAATTTCTAGCATAATTGCCATATGCAAGATATAGATGCAGGAAAGAACAAATTTCTTAACCTCCTTGTACAGCCTTTCTACCAAAATATGGTGCACCTTACCTGTAGTGTATATCGGTTTTTGAAGCAGTTGGTAACTAGTTCCCCTTTGGATAGCTGATATAGCCATGTTAATTTTCTTCCACTGTGACAACTTGCATAGAAAGCAGTAAATCTCTGATAACTGCGCTCCAGCTGCAGTTCAAAACAAAACAAACCAACTCTAGTCACTTTCACATATTTCCGGTCTTAAATGCATTTTATTTATTTGTTTTAATATTTTTATTGTAAATAGCTGTTATTTTATCTCTTCATTGTGGGCTGCTGAGAGTTCAGTACAAGAAATGGCAGCTATATAAAAGTTGTAAAAAATAAATTCTACTGATATTGTTTTAAAATCAAGTTAGATTATATTCCATTATTATATGCCTTCGCAAGAAAGATAACTGGATAGTTCTTCCTGTTCAACCTTTATTAAAATGAGTAGAAACTATGTGGTCATTTTCTTGCAAAGCTGCTGTGCCTTTCAATAAGCTTACTTTGGAGAATTCTCCAGAGTGCTGTATTACATATTTTGTATTACTGTACTTCTGCCAACCTAGCAGTTCGAAAGCACGTAAAAATGCAAGTAGAAAAATAGGGACCACTCCGGTGGGAAGGTAACAGCGTTCCGTGCGCCTTTGGCGTCTAGTCATGCCGGCCACATGACCACGGAGACGTCCTCGGACAAGCGCTGGCTCTTCGGCTTTGAAACGGAGATGAGCACCGGCCCCTAGAGTCGGAAACGACTAGCACGCATGTGCGGGGGAACTTTTACCTTACTATTTTGTACAATGGGAAATCATTGATGCAGGAGAACAGGAAGACAGGGCCCACAGTGATGGGTTCTTTCTAGCCTATTAAATGAAAATAGTTTGGGGAAAATATTTTTTATATTTGTGACCTCTACTATAATGCAACTATGCAACATATCAAAATAATGAAATACATTACTATTACTTCTCCACAATCTGAAGGGTGGAGGTATGTTTGCATCTGCCTATTTCATGGCTGTCATGGAAACTTCCACGTGTTCATAACTTTTGCATAAAATGATTAGCACAACAAAAAATTTGTGCTAATGAAGACACACTAAAAGCACATTTCTTTTTCCCATTATTGTAGAGATTCATACCTTTAATTTATTTAAAATATTTTGAAACAATCCTTTATTCTGATGGATTCAATGGCAGAATACAAGAAGCATAAAAACAAATATATGCTACAAATACAATACAAAAGAAAATTACAAAGCAAATTACTGTAGACACATTAAGAATCAGAACAATCTAAGGTTAAAGCAAGTTAAAATGCTTGGGAAAGTAATCTTTAAACTTGTGAAACTAAAGCATCTATTTCAATCATACATCTATAGGAAGGATGGGTGACTTTTTTCCGCTTCAGGGCTCCCCACTTTTAAATCATATTATTTTTGCCTCCAAAAACTATAGTGATTTTGTCCAATGATACAATACTATTAAGAGGGAGAATAGAAAGAAATGCATTATTTCTGGTCAATTTCCTATGGGGCGGGATGTGGACTTGGAAGTTTTTTTTTTTTTAAGTGAGAACAAGAATATTAAGAACACTTTCTGAGTAACTAAAATCTTTTATTTCCTTCAGATATTGGGATCTTACACAGTTTAAGGCTTGAAAGGAAATAACCAGCATCCTGAATAGCAGTCAAAAGCAAATAGGTACTACTGCAATGTCTTTCTTTTAAGATCTGATAGAATATGGGCTCATCTACAGGTGAAACTCAAAAAATTAGAATATCATGCAAAAGTTCATTTATTTCAGTAATGCAACTTAAAAGGGGAAACTAATATATGAGATAGACTCATTACATGCAAAGGAAGATCGTTCAAGCTGTGATTTGTCATAATTGTGATGATTATGGCGTACAGCTCATGAAAACCCCAAATCCACAATCTCAGAAAATTAGAATATTACATGCAATCAATAAAACAAGGAGTGTACACAGAACAATATCGGACCTCTGAAAAGTATAAGCATGCATATGTAGTCAGTACTTGGTTTGGGCCCCTTTTGCAGCAATTACTGCCTCAATGCGGCCTGGCATGGAAGCTGTCAGCCTGTGGCACTGCTGAGGTGTTATGGAAGACCAGGATGCTTCAATAGCGGCCTTCAGCTCTTCTGCATTGTTCGGTCTCATGTCTCTCATCTTTCTCTTGGCAATGCCCCATAGATTGTCTATGGGGTTCAGGTCAGGCGAGTTTGCTGGCCAATCAAGCACAGTAATCCCACGGTCATTGAACCAGGTTTTGGTGCTTTTGGCAGTGTGGGCAGGTGCCAAGTCCTGCTGGAAAATGAAGTCAGCATCCCCATAAAGCTCATCTGTGGAAGGAAGCATGAAGTGCTCCAAAATCTCCTGGTAGACGGCTGCGTTGACCCTGGACTTAATGAAGCACAGTGGACCAACACCAGAAGATGACATGGCTCCCCAAATCAACACAGACTGTGGAAACTTCACACTGGACTTCAAGCATCTTGCAGTGTGTGCCTCTCCATTCTTCCTCCAGACTCTGGGTCCTTGGTTCCCAAATGAGATGCAAAAGTTGCTCTCATCAGAAAAGAGGACTTTGGACCACTGAGCAACAGACCAGGTCTGTTTTTCTTTAGCCCAGGTAAGATGCTTCTGATGTTTTTTGTTGTTCAGGAACGGCTTGACAAGAGGAATATGACATTTGAAGCCCATGTTCAGGATCCGTCTGTGTGTGGTGGCTCTTGATGCACTGACTCCAGCCTCAGTCCACTCCTTGTGAAAGTCCCCAACACTTTTGAATAGCCTTTTCCTGACAATCCTCTCCAGGCTGCGGTCATCCCTGCTGCTTCTGCACCTTTTTTTTCCACACTTTTCCCTTCCACATAACTTTCTATTAATGTGCTTTGATACAGCACTTTGGGAACATCCAACTTCTTTTGCAATTACCTTTTGAGGCTTTCCCTCCTTATGGAGGGTGTCAGTGATGGTTTTCTGTACAACTGTCAGGTCAGCAGTCTTCCTCATGATTGTGATTCCTACTGAACCAGACTGAGAGACCATTTAAAGGATCAGAAACCCTTAGCAGGTGTTATGGCTTAATTAGCTGATTAGAGTGGGATACTTTGAGCCTAGAATATTGCACCTTTTCACAATATTCTAATTTTCTGAGATTGTGGATTTGGGGTTTTCATGAGCTGTA
>JAKJMR010015874.1:38556-67155 GCA_024449315.1 Daboia siamensis
TATTCTAATTTTCTGAGATTGTGGATTTGGGGTTTTCATGAGCTGTAAGCCACAATCATCACAATTATGACAAATCACGGCTTGAACCATCTTGCTTTGCATGTAATGAGTCTATCTCATATATTACTTTCCCCTTTTAAGTTGCATTACTGAAATAAATGAACTTTTGCAGGATATTCTAATTTTTCGAGTTTCACCTGTATTAGGAGGTGCTGATTTTAAAGCTTCTAGGACTGATCCATATATTGCTTTACAGGTCATAACTAGCACTATGCTTCAGACCACGTGATAGGCTTAGACGGAGTGGTAAGTACACCAAGAGAATGCCCATACAGTGAGGGAAAAAATTATTTGATCCCCTGCTGATTTTGTACGTTTGTCCACTAACAAAGAAATAATCAGTGTATAATTTTAATGGTAGGTTTATTTTAACAGTGAGAGACAGAATAATAACAAAAACATCCAGAAAAATGCATTTCAAAAAGTTATAAATTGATTTGTATTTTAATGAGTGAAATAAGTATTTGATGCCTTATCAATCAGCAAGAATTCTGGCTCCCAGGTGTCTTATACAAGTAACAAGCTAAGATTAGTTACCTGTATAAAAGACACCTGTCCACAGAAGCAATCAATCAATCATATTCCAAACGCTCCACTATGGCCAAGACCAAAGAGCTGTCCAAGGATGTCAGGGACAAGATGGTAGACCTACACAAGGCTGGAATGGGCTACAAGACTATCCCCAAGCAGCTTGGTGAGAAGTTGGTGCGATTATTTGCGAATGGAAAAACACAAAATAACTTTCAAATCTCCCTCGGTCTGGGGCTCCATGCAAGATCTCACCTCGTGGAGTTTCAATGATCATGAGAATGATGAGGAATTGGATCAGAACTACAAAGGAGGATCTTGTCAATGATCTCAAGGCAGCTGGGACCATAGTCACCAAGAAAACAATTGGTAACACACTACGCCGTGAAGGACTGAAATCCTGCAGTGCCTGTAAGGTCCCTCTGCTCAAGAAAGCACATATACAGGCCCATCTGAAGTTTGCCAATGAACATCTGAATGATTGAGAGGATGTTGTGGTCAGATGAGACCAAAATCGAGCTCTTCGGCATCAATTCAAATCGCTGTGTTTGGAGCAGGAGGAATGCTGCTTATGAACCCAAGAACACCATCCCCACCGTCAAACATGGAGGTGGAAGCATTATGCTTTGGGGGACCGCATCAAAGGGACGATGGACTGGGCCATGTACTGTCAAATCTTGGGTGAGAACCTCCTTCTCTCAGCCAGGGCATTGAAAATGGGTTGTGGATGGGTATTCCAGCATGGCAATGACCCAAAACACATGGCCAAGGCAACAAAGGAGTGGCTCAAGAAGAAGCACATTAAGGACCTGGAGTGGCCTAGCCAGTCTCCAGACCTTAATCCCATAGAAAATCTGTGGAGGGAGCTGAAGGTTCGAGCTGCCAAATGTCACTCTCAAAACCTTAATGACTTGGAGAGGATCTGCAAAGAGGAGTGGGACAAAATCCCTCCTGAGATGTTTGCAAACCTGGTGGCCAACTACAAGAAAAATCTGACCTCTGCGATTGCAAACAAGGGTTTTGCCACCAAGTACTAAGTCATGTTTTGCGAAGGGGTCAAATACGTCTTTCACTCATTAAAATGCAAATCAATTTATAACTCTTTTGAAATGCGTTTTTCTGGATTTTTTTTTTTTTGTTATTCTGTCTCTCACTGTTAAAATAAACCTAACATTAAAATTATAGACTGATCATTTCTTTGTCAGTGGGCAAACGTACAAAATCAGCAGGGGATCAAATATTTTTTTCCCTCACTGTAGAAGTAAAAAGTTGAAATCATTACTATGTAACTTAATGCACAGAAAAAAGTTGAAATCCCTGCTTTTTTTTTCTTCCACTTTACCGCACAATTTACTTCTCCCCATTTTTTATTTACCCACTTTCCTTATTGTCTTTATTTTCATTTGTGTTTTATATTAAGAAAAAGAAAATCTTCCTGGCGCAACATCAGATAATATACAAAACCAGTAGCCAACGTGACTAGTCTGCTATGAAAGATAAATTTATTATAGATGACAGCAGTATAGACAGAAAGTGATGGGTAAGGCCAACTCCTTAATCACCTAGTTGGACATCCAAGTTACGATTACATCAAAAAGACTGCTATCTTATTACAGACTGATCTGCCATTAAAGACCAGCAGCACTAAGCTGCAGAGCAACCTAACATACACTGATTAGAGAAAATCCAGAAGAGTGGTAGCTCTCAAATGTCTTTCTACACTTCCTCTCAATTGTCTAATCCAAATTCCTGGACTTACATGGCTCTATATAGACAGGATCAAAATGATAATATATAATTTGTTTTAGGGTTGCAACAGAAGAAATGTTCCTACTATAAAACCCATGAAACAAAACCTCTGAAGGTGATTAAAATTCAAAATAAATATTCATGCCACCTTAAAAAAGGGGCCTAAAAAGGAGTATAAATTATGTTATGCTGACATCCACTGACAAAATTAATAAATCCTTCATTTAAAGGAACAATTTGCAGACTATTAATATGATCAGATGGACCTAACTAGAGCTTACCATACTAACTACTCACTAAACCATACACATAAACACAAGGAGAGGATATATATAGCATATTAAGATAGCCAAATGTTTTAAAGAAGTTGCTCACTTTAATGGCTTAACCAGGTTCTACTTTGCCATTAGCCCTCAAAGAATATTACAGTTATCCTATATCTTAAAACATAAGTTTAGAAACTAAGACGGTCTCACCTCTGATGGGAGAGCAAATGTACAAGACATTTGAAAGGGCCAAGATCCAGAGCTTAGAACCTGTATGCTGAAGTCCACTGGTATAAAAAAAATGAACAATTAGGTCAAACAATCATTTTATTTTGGTTAATGACCATCAAAAATTATCAAATGAACAACAAATTAGTTAAAGATGTTCTGTTGCATAAAAATAACAGAAAAATAAGGAGCCTTCTTTGTTTTCAGAGATGCAAGAAAAGATATTGGAGAAAATCATATAGGAATTATTTCAAACACAAGAGTAAATGAAGTATTTTTAAATTAGAGATGTCATCCAATCAATTCAAGTAACAACATTTATTAATCAAATTTATATGACTGCCCATCTCACAGAAAGCAATTCTGGGAAGTGTATAACAACCCAGTAAACAGTAAATATTATTAAACTGCACAATTCCATGCCTAATGCATCGTATATTTCATTTAAATAAATGTGTTCTAGCTTTGGATTTCTGGTAGAAAAATGGCGGTTTGAACAGTCTCCAGAAACACTCTGGGGGCCAGATTCTCTGTTAGCTAGTATGCTAGCAGGGTTCTAAGCCTGAAGAAACTATCCTGGGTTAGGAAAAGTCTTCAAAATCAACCCCTTTGATCCTCCAGACAACTGGGGCTTGCAGCAAGGCTTTGGAGCTAAGAAGCTGACCGGGTGAATTGCCAGCTTGGGACAGGGCCAACAATAAGCAAGTTCACCATTGACAATCAGCCGTTCATAAATACTTTTAAAATGGACATTGAAACTGCCTTCTACTTCTTAAACACATTATTTTCCTTATTTACCTATTTGTTTCAAAACAGGCTTTTTTCAGTTGCAGTCTACTTTAATTTGCAAAAAAATGAATTTGAAATTGTATTGTGTGCTCATGATGAACATGTTATTTGTAAAGTATATAAACTATTGTTGAAATTGAATTTGGAAAACAAATATGTGAAACAGTGTATAATTCAGCCAGCAAGGAACTTTGAATACAATATAATGGTTGACCAATGGGAAAATATGTGAACAGTATAAAATTTACATTGAACTATAATTTGAAAGAAAATGTTTATAAAATGATGTATCATTGCTACTTAACACCTGAAAAATTGTCAAAGATGTATAAAGGACTTTCAAATATAAGTTGGAAATGTAATTAAGAAGGTACTTTTTATCATCTTTGGTGGACTTATGATAAAGCACAGAAATATTGTGCTAATATTCATGTTATAATGCAGAAGATTTTCAAAACTAACATAAAATTGAAACCTGAAGTTTTTCTTTTAGGATTATTAAATAAGGAATAGGAAAAAAGATTTGAAACTTTGTTATTGTATACAGGTGAAACTCAAAAAATTAGAATATCGTGCAAAAGTTCATTTATTTCAGTAACACAACTTAAAAGGGGAAACTAATATATGAGATAGACTCATTACATGCAAAGGAAGATCGTTCAAGCCGTGATTTGTCATAATTGTGATGATTATGGCATACAGCTCATGAAAACCCCAAATCCACAATCTCAGAAAATTAGAATATTACATGCAATCAATAAAACAAGGAGTGTACACAGAACAATATCGGACCTCTGAAAAGTATAAGCATGCATATGTAGTCAGTACTTGGTTTGGGCCCCTTTTGCAGCAATTACTGCCTCAATGCGGCCTGGCATGGAAGCTGTCAGCCTGTGGCACTGCTGAGGTGTTATGGAAGACCAGGATGCTTCAATAGCGGCCTTCAGCTCTTCTGCATTGTTCGGTCTCATGTCTCTCATCTTTCTCTTGGCAATGCCCCATAGATTGTCTATGGGGTTCAGGTCAGGCGAGTTTGCTGGCCAATCAAGCACAGTAATCCCACGGTCATTGAACCAGGTTTTGGTGCTTTTGGCAGTGTGGGCAGGTGCCAAGTCCTGCTGGAAAATGAAGTCAGCATCCCCATAAAACTCATCTGTGGAAGGAAGCATGAAGTGCTCCAAAATCTCCTGGTAGACGGCTGTGTTGACCCTGGACTTAATGAAGCACAGTGGACCAACACCAGAAGATGACATGGCTCCCCAAATCAACACAGACTGTGGAAACTTCACACTGGACTTCAAGCATCTTGCAGTGTGTGCCTCTCCATTCTTCCTCCAGACTCTGGGTCCTTGGTTCCCAAATGAGATGCAAAAGTTGCTCTCATCAGAAAAGAGGACTTTGGACCACTGAGCAACAGACCAGGTCTGTTTTTCTTTAGCCCAGGTAAGATGCTTCTGATGTTTTTTGTTGTTCAGGAACGGCTTGACAAGAGGAATACGACATTTGAAGCCCATGTCCAGGATCCGTCTGTGTGTGGTGGCTCTTGATGCACTGACTCCAGCCTCAGTCCACTCCTTGTGAAAGTCCCCAACACTTTTGAATAGCCTTTTCCTGACAATCCTCTCCAGGCTGCGGTCATCCCTGCTGCTTCTGCACCTTTTTCTTCCACACTTTTCCCTTCCACATAACTTTCTATTAATGTGCTTTGATACAGCACTTAGGGAACATCCAACTTCTTTTGCAATTACCTTTTGAGGCTTTCCCTCCTTATGGAGGGTGTCAGTGATGGTTTTCTGTACAACTGTCAGGTCAGCAGTCTTCCTCATGATTGTGATTCCTACTGAACCAGACTGAGAGACCATTTAAAGGATCAGAAACCCTTTGCAGGTGTTATGGCTTAATTAGCTGATTAGAGTGGGATACTTTGAGCCTAGAATATTGCACCTTTTCACAATATTCTAATTTTCTGAGATTGTGGATTTGGGGTTTTCATGAGCTGTACGCCACAATCATCACAATTATGACAAATCACGGCTTGAACCATCTTGCTTTGCATGTAATGAGTCTATCTCATATATTACTTTCCCCTTTTAAGTTGCATTACTGAAATAAATGATCTTTTGCAGGATATTCTAATTTTTCGAGTTTCACCTGTATTAGGAGGTGCTGATTTTAAAGCTTCTAGGACTGATCCATATATTGCTTTACAGGTCATAACTAGCACTATGCTTCAGACCACGTGATAGGCTTAGACGGAGTGGTAAGTACACCAAGAGAATGCCCATACAGTGAGGGAAAAAATTATTTGATCCCCTGCTGATGAGTCTATCTCATATATTACTTTCCCCTTTTAAGTTGCATTACTGAAATAAATGAACTTTTGCACGATATTCTAATTTTTTGAGTTTCACCTGTATGTTGACTGCAGCAAGAATTCTATATGCACAGAAATGGAAAGATATATCAATCCCCACAACAGAAGAATGGATGGAAAAAGTGATGGAGCTACTGTAGCAGAAATGGCAAAATTGACTGCTTCAATTAAAGAACATATCCAGCTTTGTTTCTACTTGGAAGCCACTTCTGGACTTTGTGCTCAAGACAGAAAAAATGAACTCTTGATTTGCGTTTTTGCTGACTAGACCAACAAAGTTGAGGCTGTAATTTTATTTTGTATTTTACTGAGCTGAAAAAAGTTGGAAGTCAATACTTTTCTTCTTTCCTCCTTTATCATACACTTCTCTCCCTTTCTTATCCTTTTTCATTTCCCTACTAACTTTACTTTCATTTGTATTTTACATTGTTATAATTTCAACAAAAATTATTAAAACTTAAAAAAAATGTTCTAGCTTTCCAGGATCTTATTTCTCTTTAATACAGTCAAGTAATAACTCCCAGCTACATTTACATATTGCTAAGCTAAGCTAAACTAAGCAAAATTCATTTCTCATTGGAACTTGCATGGGAAAACCTGGGAATTCCAGAGGTACTGGCTAATTTCAGAAGTTAAGAAAAACATGCAGAAGCAGTCACTTCTGGACAATTGCCAAGAAAATTGAACAGGTATGTCTATATAGTTTCTAGGAGTTGAGCCTGACTTATGGAAGTCTTACCTTTTTTTATTGGAATGTGCTAGAGATCTAAGATCTAACTGGAAACCAGGTATGAATCCATTTAGAATTGTTAGACTTCTAAGCTAAAATTCTATCATGAGTACTAGAATAGTATTGCACACAAAAGTCCATTCTTGGGTTCCAATCTTTCCCCATCCCCTGACCCCTTCTTTCTCTCAGCCGTAAAATTATGAATAAAACAGTTTCTAAAAATGGAAGTTGGAAACTCTTAATAGTTCAAGGCAAATCATCTTAAGTACTACCAGTAGTTCTAAATTATAAGCAGTCCTGCCTTATAGAAAAGGTTTGCTGTACATTTTGACCCTTTTCACTGCTTGTTATATAAACTGGTCTCCTGAAATCCTTGCTAGTTCTGGCCCATGTTTTAACAATATTTCTTTTGCCAGGTTCTTCTGCTATACCCAATTTGGTCCCTTCCCATTCTGTTTTTGGAGAGTTACCTTACTGACAGACTGAATCCTCAACCATTTACATAATTTATGTCCAAACATGTCTGATTTGGGGGAAAAAAGGAAGACTTTCTTCATTGATATACTATTCACTTTCACCAGACTATAAGAAATGTATATTAATCTACACGTTTTAAAACAGACACACTTTAATTTTGCTTACAATCCAATGGCTCCGAATTGGATAGGTGCTTTTTGAACTGCTCATTCAAGTCTTTGCTTACACCAATATCTTGGAACATCCTTTGAAGTTTGGATGTGTACTCAAAGCCACAAGCTTGCTGTAATGAATTACAGAACAATTATAAAGTTATACATTTTGGCAGAAAATAATCCACACACTACAGAGATACCTAGTCTACAAGTCCTCCAATATAATGTAACCCAGAGGTCAACTTTTTTGGCACCAGGGACTGGTTTCATAGAAGAAAATTTTTCCATGGATGTGGGGGGAAGAGAGAGAGAGAGAGAGACTCAGCACTGCACAAGCGCCCAGCAGTCTTGGAAAAGATGCAAATGAGTGAGTGATTCTCTTGGAGACTCAGTGCTTAAGGGGAAATGTAGCTTCTCCCCTCCCCCCTCCCCCATTGCAAGCCAGTAAGAGTGCACTTGGCTCTTGGAGAGCGGCAGGAAGAAAGTAGGAACACACACAAACACACCAACCAGACACATAAATACATCAAATTAAACCTGGAAAAGCAGGCAGGATGTTGCCAAAACACAAGGTACCTGGAGCATCAAAATAAAAGCAAAAACTTCAGCTGAAGTGGAACGGAGCCCAGCGGTCTTAAAAAGGTGCAGATGAGACAGAGAATCCCTTGGAGACGCAGTGCTTAAGGTGAAAGGTAGTTTCTCCCTGCCCCTATGCGCACCCTGAGAAAGACACCCTCACACACACATACCTTGGGGGGGGTGTCCTCCTCCAACAAGGTTTTGGGGGAGCCCCTAGTTGCAAGCTGGGCTGGCATGCATTGCAAACTTGGAGAGTTGCACAAAGGGAGCGTGAGCCCAGCTGGGGTGCCGGGAGAGGGGGAGGAGGAAAGTGAGGAAGAAGAGGAGGAGGAGGAGGAAGAAGAAGCAGGAGGAAGAGGGAGCAGGAACAGGAACAGGAGGCAGAAGGAGATATACCAGAAGGAGGAGGAGGAGGGAGAAGAGGAAGGACGTGGAGCTCAGATGTTGCAAACCACTTGCAAGTGCAGCCATCGGAAGACCTTGTACTGAGCAAGACGGCTTCTGCCCTGCCACTTTCCCACCCCTGCCCAGACTCCTGCAGACTTGCCACATTCCTGGAGGTGGAAGACGCACCTCCAGCTGCATGGCCTGGTACCTAAGTGCCTGCGGCCCAGTACCGGTCCACAGACCAGGGGTTGGGGACCTCTGATGTAACCAGTATAATAAAAAATATACTCATGTTAGCAACACAGAATTTAAAAAATAAAACGGTTGTCAGAACCCATTCCTATTCTATCTCTCCCGAAAGGGAGGGGGGGAATGTACCTGCGAGGTTATTGCTTCCTCTATTTGCTTTATTGCCTCATATAACCTTTGCTTTGTTTATTGCCTCTGTATCTGCTACCCGCTACAATGAGAGTTAGACACTGATGTTATTTCCCTTTTCCTAGGATGGACTTAACAAGAGAAAAGGGTAGCCAGGGGGAGTTTTGAAACAAATGCAAACCAGCGGGAGGGGTGATGTATTCTGGTTAGGCATCTCGGATAAGATTGTGGCCTCTAAGGTCCTTTCAAATGGGACCGAAGGGGAGGGGAGGGGGGTGTCGCAATAGAAGTGTATATAATACTATGAATTTGAACATTTGGGTGTGGTCTCTAATTTAGAACTCCATGTTGAAGTCTCTCTTAGAGATTCACCACACTTTGCAAACTGCTTTTTCTATGTTTCTGCAGAATAAACTCTTTTCTTACCAATCCAATTTTGTTAGTGTTTTAATCACATTTCTATCACTCATATCAGGGACTCAGTGTGACCAAAACAAACTGAATTTTCTGGCAATTGAATTATTTTTAGCATCTTAGTGCAGAATTCTTCCAGCTTTGGTGTGTACACTAAAAGCCAATGTAAATTCACCATTTATTTTCTATGATGGTATTACAATTTCTTTTCAACGATTTATAGATTATTAAAGTAACATGGTTATGAGTTTTTAATAATACAATTTTTATTGTTACTAGTCTGTACTGTTTTTTGTGTTTTTAAGATGTAAATGGTTTTTTAAAGTGGAAAAAAAGCTTAATTTCTAAATTAAACTGATTAGACTGTGCTATAAAAGAGAAATTAGAGCTGCATTCTGTAGTACCTTACAATATAGTGACCACCTTAAATTACCACAAGTGATCAGGCTATTTAACATAATAGTTTGATGGACAAATTACAACAAAAGCTCACTTCCTGTAAGCACCATGATGAGCTGATATCTTGCTGGCTTTCACTGGCTAGCAAGATAGCTTTTATGAGGGGAATCACAGCTGGATGCTGGATCCAAGCCAGCATAATCTCTCCAAAACAAAGGATAGATAGTTGAGAATCGGATAATCCATGTGATTCAGGACAGCTGCTCCCCATGAGTAGACCACAGAAACTGCTGTTTTTATGGTCGGCTTATGAGTGGAGTGGCTGGAAATCGGGAATACATCAAGCTCACACATGTAAATCATCCTTTATGGACATTAAACTCAATCAAGCCTTTTATCTTAATCACTTCTTTGGAATTTTATTTTTTTATATTGGAGACATTAAGACCCTTGGGATGGCAAAGTCTTACTGTATTCATTGGCAGTTTCCACCTTCTTAAAAGATTATGGTGTAAATTTGACTTTAAAGGTTTTAATGATATGATTTTTTAGACTATGCCACAAAAAAGTGCTCAGTATATGGGTTTTGGAAAGTGAACAATGCATTAAGGGGCCAGAGGACATAATAATAATAATAATAATAATAATAATAATAATAATAATAATAATAAAGTTAGAAGGGATCTTGGAGTTCAACTAGTCCAACCCGCTGCTAAGGCAGGAAACCCTATACCATTTCAGACAAATGGCTGTCCAGTCTCTTCTTAAAAACTTCCAGTGTTGGAGCATTCACCACTTCTGGAGGCAGGTGGTTCCACTGGTTAGTTGTTCTAACTGTCAGGAAGTTTCTCCTTAGTTCTAGGTTGCTTCTCTCCTTGACTAGTTTCCATCCATTGCTTCTTGTCCTGCTTTCAGGTGCTTTGGAGAATAGCTTGGCTCCCTCTTCTTTGTGGCGGCCCCTTGGAATTATACTTTTGAATTATTTAGAAGATAGGATCCAATCTGTGTCAGTTATCGGGACCAGAGGTTTACTCTTCTGAGCTTTTAGACTTATGCTGAAGCCCATCCTCAGGGAACTTCTCTGTACCAGAATGTATGCTTTGAGCTATTCTATGCAACATATTTATGTGGTGCCTGGTTGGGTGTGGCTTCTTATTGGTTGATTGAGGTATTGAGGGCTGGCTATTAAGTCATTGGCTGTTGTTTCCTTGTGCTGCCAAGTCCTTGGCTCCTAAATACCTGATAAGCTGGTGGTGAAACAGCACTCTTGTTAACTGACAAGGGGCCAGTTTCCCAGGCATCAAACATTTCCCTGGCTATCTTTGTACCAGTTTCCCAGGCATCAAACATTTCCCTGGCTATCTTTGTACCTGCTCGGCCAAAAATCTTAGTAGATGCGATATTGAAAATATGTCCTTGTTCATTACAATGTGAGGATACCAGTGAGTTCAGGTAAGAAGAAATTTTCTCATGGGAAAATGGATATTGCAAAGCAATATCTATTATATCAACCATTTGATATAATATTGATATATCCAATTATATCAACCATTTGATCCAATCTGTCCAAAAATGTGGCTGAGAGGTATTCAAAAGTTTGCACTAAGGATTTCTGCCCCATTTTTTTTAATCCTCTGGCTCTAGTGTCCAGCCTTCAAGGTCTCCTTATCATAAAAAACAACTGTTGTTTTTTATGATAAGGAGACCTTTAAGGCTGGACACTAGAGCCACAGGATTAAAAAAAATGGGGCAGAAATCCTTAGTGCAAACTTTTGAATACCTCTCAGCCACATTTTTGGACAGATTGGATCAAATGGTTGATATAATTGACAGAGCATGCTCTAATGTAGTTGTAAAACAAGAATGAGCTACAATGGATGTCTATGAAATTAATTTGAAGGGGAATTTAAATAGATCTGATGGATGACTTATTCTCTCAAGGAGATAAATAGATATCGAACCAGAAACTGATTTGGATGATTTTTTTCTAGTAAGATTTGGAAAGAATTTTTTAGAAGTTACAAATGAAAGGATAAATTTACTTATTGATACAAAAGAAATTGGTTAAAGTTCAGAAGGATTTTTGCTTTTAAACACAGATGATCAACAAACTACCAGTAGGATATTTTTTTAAGAGTTAAAGAATAATTTTAAAAACTCAAGTAAGGTCTATAATATTTAAAAGAAGAAAATAGTTATATCTGGTTGCCCTTACTGAACTTTTGCTGGCCATGATTGATTGACATAGCTTTTGGACTTTTTTTTTTCTTCATCTGAGAGATGAGCTAAGAGGAAAAGAGAAATTGTGTTTTATTTAGAAACAGTGGTAAGCTATTAAATTTGTTTTTACCTGCTGGGATGAAGGGGGAAGTTACATCTTTTTTTCCCCTTTCTCTTTCTTTTCTTATTCACACACACCCTTTTCTTGTATTTTTCTGTTTGTATTTTTTGTAGTTTGTATTGACTTTTATTTTTTTATTTATAATTATTAATAAAAATTATTTGAAAAAAAGAGGGAAATTACAACAAAAGGTCCATAAAATGATTATTTTCAATCACCTGATCATTTCTGGAAATTTAGTGGCCGCTAAAAAGGATTAAAAAAACTATCAAATGGTTGTTGTCTATTGGCTATCTGGGTTACTTTCATGTGCAAGTAAATGTCCCAAAGGTGCTTTTTCAAGAGGCAACTGGACTTCCTTTGTTTTTCCTTGAAGACGTTTTGCTTCTCATCCAAGAAGCTTCTTCAGTTTTGACTGAATGGTTTCTCCACCATTCAGACAGAACTTGAAGAAGCTTCTTTGGATGAGAAGCAAAACGTCTTCAAGGAAAAACAAAGAAAGTCCAGTTGCCTCTTGAAAAAGCACCTTTGGAACAATCATGACCTGGATGACTGAGAATCTCCATAGACATGCGCAAGTAAACATTTACACTTTTGTAAATTCTGTGTATTTGGGTTCTAGGATCAACGTTTAATGTTTTAGTTAAAACTATCTCAAGAAGCAAGGTTCTACTTAAGAGATTTTTGAGAACTGATAATAGTCACAAACTGATCTAAATGGATTAATATTCATGTTCCATATACAGCTTTTCTGAATAATCAACAACTGGAAAAAAAAATGCAGACTCTCAAATTCTGGATTGCTGAATCTTGTCCTGCTGTGAGTTGTTGAAGTGATGGGTGCTGTTGCCGACCAGAGGAGCTAATACCTTGGTTAGATGTTTTGCAATGTTGTAAGTGACTGAGTTGATGCTACTGACAAGATTCAGCAGTCCATTTGCATTTGAAAGACAAAGGTCACTCTTTCGAAGACAGCGAAGTCCACATTCTGGACAGAGAAGGCCACTGGTTTGAACAGCCCTCTCTCAATAGAGGGGGAGGGATACAACACCACCTATCCCCTGTCTACAACACAGTCCTTTCAACAGTCTCAAGAAGGTTCCACACTCATTTGCATTCTGATTCAGGTGACCCTGAGGGTACAGATAATCCTCCAAGTGGTCTCAACAACTCTCAGATAACTAATGACCGACCTTCAGAGTGCTAACGATCAGATGCCTGCTAAGGAATATAAATCCTTCTATTCCACACAATTCAGCCAGAACTGAAGAAGCTCCTTGGATGAGAAGCGAAATGTCCTCAAGGAAAAAAAAACCAAGAAAGTCCAGTTGCCTTTTGAAAAGAACCTTTGGGACAACCATGACCTGAATGATTGAGAATCTCCATAGACATAATATTCATTTAGCTATCATGTTTCTTCAGACATTTTCAATCAATACATGTTTATATAGTTTACGAGCATCATTATACAGTAAGGTTCTGGCAAATATGAGCAATAAAGAAAAATAAAGAAAAGGGAAATTCACCTTCAGTTTGGAGATCATACTTGCTTCAGCATCATCACTAGCACTATTCTGGTGGACCAGCCTCTTTGCCAGCATTTTGGCATAGAATTTTTGAAATACATCTTTGTCTTCAATATACTTGAAGACCACCATCTAGAAAAAGCATGGATTTTTTAGTATTTTTTTCAGAACTCAAGATTTTTGCAGCCATCTTCATATTTATCTTATCAAAAGACAGCTATTTTTATACCAAAGATGTTTTAAACAATGTGAAAGCAGACTTTCTGCTTCAAATAATTTAAAACTGAGAACAATGTCAATTTCTAACCGCATATAACTATTACATACAAATAGGTGATTTAATTATAAAACAAGGGGTCATGGCAAATGGTTTTTAAAAGCCCAGTAGAACTGTAAGGTTATTCTTGTTAGTTTACAATTACTGTATCTTTGTAAATAAATTTCCAAAAATTAAACATGAAACTTACCACTTGGTTAAGTGTGTCTTCAAGCTCAGCTTCCTCTGGATTCTTTGAGCTGCAGTCAAAAGTGCATCAACATTATTATAATTCACGATGCTCACTATTTGTAACTGATTTTCCAATGCAAAACTGGAGTATAGAAAGCTCCCTACCACTTTAGTTTACCTTCTCTTTTTTTATGGACAGGTAGGCATACTTTCATACAAAACATTGTCTTGCACTGGTTTTACATTATAATGCCTCTCTAGGGTCTGCATGTCCCTCCAAAATTGTTGAAATGCAAGACAAAAACTGGTCTGAGAGGCTGCCAAGAGGCCTACAGCAACATCAGAGCAGCTGCAGGAATTTCTGGCAAATTCTGTTTGTGTACTATATGTAATAACAATCTCCCATATTGTCCACATGTCTGGGTTGTGGGTTAGGATGGCAAGCCTTTTCTTACAAAGAAAAGCATCCAAGCTGAGCTACAATTTGCAAAAACCTACATCAAGTCTGACAAATGCATGTGGGAAAATGTGTTGTGATCTGATGAGACCAAGGTTGAACTTTTTGGCCATAATTCCAAAATAAGTGTGGTGCAAAAACAAAACTGTAAGTAGCAGCCAACTCTGCCCAAAAATGCTCCCAGCCCTATTTCTCAGTTATGTATGCAAACACAGGAAAGCCCCAACGTAGGACCCACCACACTCTCCTACCTGGGCTCTCCCTCTTCTATCAGCACATTATAACCTATGTTGAGAAGATTTGCAATCCTCTAATTCGCCTTGTGATTGAGTATTGGTATGGGGGCCATGACTCCCAGTACATAAGAACGTTTGTCCAAAAAAACTGGACCAGTGTCTCTTTGTATGTTTGTGTACACACATACAGTAACAAAGTTAGGGCTCAGCTTCTTGCCCACCACTCTTGTCAGCCCTCCAGGAACCCATAGTCATCATTTCTAGATTCAGGTTCATCCTGCCTGAATTTATTTGGCGGCAGAATAGAGCTCTTTGGGCTCATCCTCTCCCAGGTAAGATTGAACAGTTTAATTTTGTGTTTATCTAAAATTTGCTTAACTGTACTCCTCCAGTCAAGAGCACATGGTGCTGTGTTTCTGAGCCGACACAGCCCACCAATTTTGTAAAACACACCACAGCCATGGAGCTTACTTGTAATAAAATCTGTATTACAGGGAACTAAATAGGATGGCATGTAATTATAGTATGCTAAAGGTTTTGCAATTTCACAAACAAGAATATCTGTATATGGGACATCCTCAACAGTAGCCATTGCACAAGGATTTTTTTCAAGCCTGATGATGTCTAAGCAATGATGGATCCCAAAATGTCTTTCGACACTTCTCACATGTTCAATTGTCATTCATTATACATATAATTATGGAATAACCCAACCATGATCAGTCAGATTGTTAAAAAATATGCCCCAGCCCTAATTAAGAATAGAGCAACTAGGCCCCCAACCAAATGAAGCAATTAAAGTAACAGGCTGTCTCTTATATTGTCAGTGCAAAACCATGTCAATGTTTGCAGCATTGACATCTGCCCCCCCCTTACAAAAGAACAGATCCTGTAATGTAAACAATCACAAGTTAGGAGCTGGCTTTTCGTGTGTTGGGGTGTTTCTCATAAAACATTTTGATAAGTCTGTCAGCTTTCACATCGCTAGATTTCACCCAAATGGCTTCAGACAATGGGTATCCCTTCCATTGTACTAGGTACTGCAATTTTCCCTTAAAGATTCTAGAGTTAAGAATACGTTTCACTTCATAATGGATCTGACCCAAGATCACTGCAGATGGGGACTGTAGCCAAGAAATTAAAAGACGCTTGCTCCTTGGGAGGAAAGCCATGGCAAATCTAGACAGCACACTAAAAAGCAGAGATATCACCCTGTCAACAAAACTGCGTATAGTAAAGGCTATGGTCTTCCCTCCCCTTCATGGATTACTGCCTTGTCGTGGCGAAGGGGCTTGTGTAATTCAATGAAGCTATGAGCTATGCCGTGCAGGGCCACCCAAGATGGACAGGTCATAGCAGAGAGTTCTGACAAAACGTGATCCACTGGAGAAGGAAATGGCAACCCACTCCAGTATCTTTGCCATGAAAACCCTATGGACAGTTCCAAAAGGCAAAATGATATGACGCTGGAAGATGAGCCTCTCAGGTCGGAAGACGTCCAATATGCTACTGGGGAAGAGCAGAGGCCTAGTACTAGTAGCGCCAGAAAGAATGAAGCGACTGGGCCAAAGCCGAAAGGACGCTCAGCTGTGGATGTGTCTGGTGGTGAAAGGAAAGTCTGATGCTGTAAAGATTTTTTCTCCATAGGAACCTGAAATGTAAGATCCATGAATCAAGGAAAGCTGGACGTGGTCAAACAAGAGATGAGAAGACTGAACATCGACATCTTAGGTATCAGCAAACTAAAATGGACAGGAATGGGTGAATTTAATTCAGATGACCATCAGGTATACTACTGCGGGCAAGAATCCCTCAGAAGAAATGGAGTAGCCGTCATAGTCAATAAAAGGGTAGGAAAAGCAATACTGGGATACAATCCTCAAAATGACAGAATGATCTCAGTTTGAATCCAAGGCAAACTGTTCAATATCACAGTAGTCCAAGTCTATGCCCCAACCAACAGTGCTGAAGAGGATGAAATTGACCGGTTCTATGAAGCCCTACAGCACCTTATAGAACTAACACCCAAAAATGATGTCCTTATCATCATGGGGGATTGGAATGCTAAAGTAGGAAGCCAAAAGATAACCGGAATAACAGGCAAGTTTGGCCTTGGAGTACAAAATGAAGCAGGGCACAGGCTGATAGAATTCTGTCAAGAGAATACGATGGTCATAGCAAACACTCTTTTCCAACAACCCAAGAGATGGCTCTACACATGGACATCACCAGACGGTCAACACAGAAATCAGATTGACTGTATGCTCTGCAGCCAAAGATGGAGAAGCTCTATACAGTCAGTAAAAACAAGACCAGGAGCTGACTGTGGCTCAGACCATGAGCTTCTCATTGCAAATTTTAGGCTTAAACTGAAGAAAGTAGGGGAAAGCACTAGGCCACTGAGTTATGAATTAAATCATATCCCTGATGAATATACAGTACAGGTGACAAATAGATTTAAGGAATTAGATCTGATAGACAGTGCCTGAATAACTATGGACAGCGGTTCGCAACATTGTACAACAGATAGCAACCAGAACCATCCCAAAGGAAAAGAAATGCAAGAAAGCAAAATGGCTGTCTGAGGAAGCTTTGCAAATAGCTGAGGAAAGGAGGGAAGCGAAAGGCAAGGGAGAAAAAGAAAGATATGCCCAATTGAATGCAGAATTCCAGAGAATAGCTAGAAGAGATAAGAATGCCTTCTTAAATGAACAGTGCAAAGAAATAGAAGAAAACAATAGAATAGGGAGGACCAGAGATCTTTTCAAGAAAATTGGAGAGATGAAGGAAACGTTTCATGCAAAAATGGGCATGATGAAGGACCAAAATGGCAGGGACCTAACAGAGGCATAAGAGATTAAGAAGAGGTGGCAAAATTACACAGAGCAACTATACAAGAATGAGCTTAACATCCCTGATAATCACAATGAGGTGGTCACTGACCTCGAGCCAGACATCCTAGAATGTGAAGTGGGCCTTAGAAAAGCTGAGCAACAACAAAGCTAGTGGAGGTGACAGTATTCCAGCTGAGCTATTCAAAATCTTAAAAGACGATGCAGTAAAAGTGCTACACTCAATTTGCCAGCAAATTTGGAAAACTCAAGAGTGGCCACAGGATTGGAAAAGATCAGTTTACATTCCAATTCCAAAGAAAGGCAGTGCCAAAGAATGTTCAAACGATTGCACCATTGCACTCATTTCTCATGCTAGTAAAGTAATGCTTAAAATCCTACAAGCTAAACTTCAGCAGTATGTGGATCGAGAACTACCAGAAGTACAGTCAGGATTTCAAAGAGGCAGAGGAACTAGAGATCATATTGCCAACATACGCTGGATCATGGAGAAAGCTAGGGAGTTCCAGAAAAACATCTACTTCTGCTTTATTGACTATGCTAAAGCCTTTGATTGTGTGGATCATAACAAACTGTGGCAAGTTCTTAAAGAGATGGGCGTACCAGATCATCTTATTTGTCTCTTGGGAAACCTATATGTGGGCCAAGAAGCAACAGTGAGAACTGGACACGGAACCACTGATTGGTTCAAAATTGGGAAAGGAGTCTGGCAAGGCTGTATACTGTCACCCTGCCTATTTAACTTATATGCAGTGCACATCATGAGAAAGGCAGGGCTAGATGAATCAAAAGTTGGAATTAAGATTGCTGGAAGAAATATCAACAACCTAAGATATGCAGATGATACCACTCTAATGGCAGAAAGTGAAGAAGAACTAAAGAGCCTCTTGTTGCGGGTGAAGAAGGAGAGTGCAAAACCTGGGTTGAAACTTAACATTAAGAAAACCAAGATCATGGCATCCGGCCCTCTCAATTCCTGGCAAATAGATGGGGAAGAAATGGAGGTACTGACAGATTTTATTTTCCTGGGCTCCAAGATCACTGCAGATGGGGACTGTAGCCAAGAAATTAAAAGATGCTTGCTCCTGGGGAGGAAAGCCATGGCAAATCTAGACAGCACACTAAAAAGCAGAGACATCACCCTGTCAACAAAAGTGCGTATAGTCAAGGCTATGGTCTTCCCAGTTGCAATGTATGGCAGTGAAAGTTGGACCATAATAAAGGCTGAGCGCCAAAGAATTGAGGCCTTTGAACTGTGGTGCTGGAGAAGACTCCTGCGAGTCCCTTGGACTGCAAGGCAATCAAACCGGTCAGTCCTAGAGGAGATCAACCCTGACTGCTCTTTAGAAGGCCAGATCCTGAAGCTAAAACTCAAATACTTTGGCCACCTAATGAGAAGGAAGGACTCACTGGAGAAGAGTCTAATGCTGGGAAAGATTGAGGGCAATAGAAGAAGAGGACGACAGAGAATGAGGTGGCTGGATGGAGTCACTGAAGCAGTAGGCATGAGCTTAAATGGACTCCAGAAGATGGTAGAGGACAGGAAGGCCTGGAGGAACGTTGTCCATAGTTTTGCGATGGGTCGGATATGACTTCGCAGCTAACAACAATTGCGAAGGCCTCCTTCTCCCAGACTGTCCATCTCTTCTCGCCTTCCGTGAATTTCTTAGAGGTGTAGGCACAAGGTTGTAGGACTCCACTTTTATTCTTTTGTAGTAACACAGTGTTCTGTTCCAGCCTACGACCGGCCCTGTTGGAATGTCAGGGACAACCCCTTTTTATAAACAATAGGCTGGAACTAATCCAACCAAATTTATTTGCAAAAGCTGAAAGAAAAAGTTCAAACAAAAGTTAAACAAATACAGACCAAGACTTTATCAGAAGCTCTTCAAATGGTTGCCTTCAGTAACCAGCACCTCCCACACATTCCCCTTTTAAACAGCAGTCTCAAGGCTTGGCTTCTCATTGCCTTCTCCTGTGTTGCCTCATTGTTTTCCTTTGCTCAGTTCTGCTGGATTGCCTCCTGCTCCTAGCGTCCCTGAACAGAGCCAGCTGTGGATCATCTTCTTCCAATCTTTCAGGTTCACACAGCTGGGTCTGAGGAGGAACAAGACGGAAGGGGCCTGGCTGAAAGTTCTGCAGTGCATCAGAACCTTCCTCTGACACCAAAGGCTCTCCAAACCCCTCCTCCTCCTCCTCTTCAGAATTGTCTGACTCAGCTGCCGAATCCACAGGCTAACGCTGAATCACAACACACAGGTCCAACTTCAACGTTGCTGGCATCTGCTCGAATTACAAAGCGCTCCCCGGGGCAGGGGTGCTTTAGGACCGCTACAGCCGCAAACAGTCTTTTTAAATTCTCAAAAGTTTTCTGAAAACTCATAGTCCATGCTAGTGGCTGGCCAGGTTGCCGTTTTCCCCCTCCCTTGCCCATTTTGATTAGTTCTGTAAGGGGTAGAGTAATCTCGGCAAAAGAGGGAATGAATTGACGGTAGAAATTGGCAAACCCTAGGAAGCTTTAGAGCTGTTTGCGAGTCTTTGGGGGCTGCCATGCAATTATAGTTTTCAATTTGGCTGGGTCCATTTCAATGCCCTTGTCGGAAATTCTATAGCTGAGAAACTAATCCGGTTTGGTGAAATTCACATTTCGACAATTTGACATAAGATTTGGCATTTAATATTTTCTTTAACACTTCTCTGACCAGTCTTATGTGATCAGTCATATTCGTACTGTATATCAGAATGTCATCAAGATATACCAGAACCCCTTTGTATAAATGTTCATGTAGGACCTCATTAATCAACTGCATAAATACGGCTGGGGCCCCCTGCAGTCCAAATGGCATGACTTTGAATTGGTAGCTTCCCAAGGGGCAGTTGAAGGCCGTTTTCCACTCATCCCCCTCCTTTATTCTTACCCGGTAATTTGCTTCTCTCAGGTCTAACTTGGTGAAGACGCTCCCCTTCGCCAGGTCGGTTAATAAGTCTTTCAGGAGGGGGAGACGGTATTTATTTTCCACACTCACAGCGTTCAGGCCTTTATAGTGCACACAGAGATGAAGAGACCCATCTTTTTTTTCTTTGAACAACACAGGGGCTCCCACAGTAGACTTGGCCCATTTGATGAATCCCCTCGCTAGGTTTGTATCCACATACTGCTGCATCTCCTGCATTTCAAGTGGGGACATAGCATACATTCTTGGTCAGGGGAGTTTGGCCCCTGGTAACAGTTCAATGGAACAATCATTGGGATGGTGAGGAGGCAAAGTATTGCATTCTTTCTCACTAAACGCCTCCACTAGGTCCTGGTACTCGCTGGGGTTGAGCGGCTTGCCAGGTGGCTGTCAGGCAGCCATGTGCGCTCGTTCATTGGGTGGGCTAAAATCCCCTGTAACATCTGTTCAATCAATGGGGGGATCGGGCCCTATGGGTAATCTCACAGTTCTCATTCCTTTTTCCCACCAGATAAATGGCTTCCATTTGTCTAGCCAGGCTAGTCCCAGGATCACAGTCTCAGAAGCAAATACCAGGAAGCAAATAAACTCCCAGTTCTCACCTATTTCCAGGTGTAAGGGCTCTGTTAATTGCGTGACTAAAGTCCCTACCATTAGGGAGCCATTGGCTTGTTTGAACCTCAGAGGTTTGGAGAGCGGCTTAGCCCGTATGCCCAGTCTCAAGGCACATGACAGGCTAATGATGCATCAGGAGCAGCCAGTATCGACTAGCACTTTCAGGTCTACTTGTGCCCCTGACTTAGGGATTATGAGTTTAGCAGGCAATAAAAAGGGTAGAATGCATCGACTCACCATTGGGTCGTTCTCCCCTTCGTCATCGCTGTCAAAAGAGGGCAGAACTGGAGTGGATCCAGTCTGAGTTCCGGCGTCCTCCCGTGTGGGGGATGTGACCTGGACAACATATTCCTGTGTCATCCGGTTGGATTTCTCTCCCATTAGCCGCTGTGCAGGTCTCTTTCTCATTGCTGGTCCTGGTCTGTTCTACTGTTGGGGGAAGGGGACTGGGCATTTCACTGCTCAATGTCCCTGCTGTCCGCACCGGAAACACTTAATTGCTGGGTCTACAGGTGGCTTGGGTCTTTCAGCCATCACAGTAGTTGGAGATTTTCATGGGGGTGATTGCCATTCAGGTTGTTCTGACCTCGGCTCGGCTTCAGGCTTCTTATAGCGAGCGAGCTGAACATCTAATTTCACCGCTGCCTGGTACCATTCATGCAGTTGGTCAGGCACAGCTCGGTAGATACATGCCAGAGAAAGGTAGTCATGTAACCTTTCTCTAAAAAGATGAATTATGGATTGCTCAGGCTATCTCTCTATCCAACCGGCCAGCTTTCGAAACTCCCACATGTACTCCAGGGCAGGCCGGCCAGCTTTTTTTATCTTCTGGATTTGTTCTTCCGCTTTGAGGGCGGTGGATGGGTCCTCAAATCTTTCCCTCAGCTCTAGGAGGAAAAGGAGGGGGTCCTCCAAGTCAGGGGATTGCTCGTTGTATAAATTGTTCAACCATTTGGATGCTTCTCCCTCTAGGCTGGACACATCGACCATAGCATCTGTGTCCGGGTAGAGATGGGCCCAGCTATTCAAATGAGAGTGTACGTGGTTGACGAAGAAAATCAGTTTCTCTGGGTCCCCATCAAAGGTTGCTCTGAAGGGTGGGTTCATCATTGGTTGCTGGGGTCCCCATTGCTGCTGGCCCCACCCTGGTTGTTGGTTAAATGGTTGCTGGGGACCCGACTGCTGTTGTTGTGTCTCCATTTGCTGCTGGCCCCACTCTGGTTGCTGATTTAATGGCTGCCAGGGCCCCCACTGCTGCTGGCCCCACTGGCCCTGCTGTACGTTCAGGGGTTGTATGTTTGGTTCCTGCTGCTGCCACCCTTGCTGTTGTCCTCCTACCAGCTCCTGATCTCCAGGCTTCTGCACCACCCCCAGATGTTGCAAGGCTTCTATTAGCTGGGGCAAGCTCAGAGGTTGTTGGCCTTTCAGTTGTGGGGGCTTTCCAACCTCCCATTGCTGCAGAGGCCCCAGGCTGGGGTCCTCTGTCTCTATGGGTCTGGAGGGCTTGGCAGGGGACTCCTGGGTCTGGCAGGCAGTCTGATCTGCAGACAGGATTTTCCACTCACCCAGATTCTCAGCAGTAGATGATTTGGCTGCTCTCAACCATTCTGCTTTTTGGGGCTCCGGCAATCCAATCTCAAGGCGTGTGCAGTCTCCACTGGAGTGATTCCAGCGTGACGACCAGCTGACCTCTGCTAACTGGTCGAATCCTGCCCCAAAATGGGAGCTCTTCAAAAATTTGTCTTCCCACAGCATTCTATCTGTTAATTCCTGCTCTGAATTGTCAGCAGCTGCCAAGTTTCTATCCAACAGCGTATTCTCTGTTTCCATGATAAAGATTCTCCTCTGAATCTTTGCCAACTTCTCTCAAGGCCATATACAACAGCAAGTTGTTTGAAAGATTGTAGATTCTGGCATGATGTCTTGGTTCCAATAAATGTGACAGTTCAAATAAAATGCAAACATTATTTATCTAAAAGTCTTAGTAATGAAACGAAACATCGGCACTCATGGAGGGATGCCAGAATCTGAAATCTCCTCCCCCCAAACCCATCATAACACACACACACAATCCCCGCCCTTATCTACACATCATAAATCACATTATCCAATTAGTTTTACATATGAGGTTTCACTTCCCATTCTGTACGTGGGCTTTTGCAATCTTATCACAACTTCCAGGTGATTTCCTCCCTCCCAAATGAAACAAAGTAACAGGCTGTCTCTTATATTGTCAGTGCAAAAACATTTCAATGTTTACAGCATTGACACCCATGACAACACTTAGGAATCAAATCAACAAGGTGGCCAACAAACTTAATAGACAAGGGAAGATTCACGAAGAGGATTTTAAAATGATCCGCCCCAGGGACTCAGCCACAGCACGCATTTATGGGCTACCTAAAATACATAATACGGGTATCCCATTGTGTCTGATTGTATCACTTAGAGGCACCCCAAAATTTGGGCTGGCAAAGTGGCTAAGTACACGATTCCAACACCTGGTCAAAAACACCTCTACCACCGTTAAGATTGGCTGAAGACTTCTTACAAAAGCTGAAGACACTGACAACAGAGGATGAGGAGATCATGGTGTTGTTCGACGTGATATCGTTGTTTACATCTATTCCCCAGGATCTGGCTAGGTCGGTCATGAGTGAATTGCTACAGGACAAGGAACCACAAACATCTGGTTCACTGAATCCCAAAGATTATATACAGCTCCTCAACTTCTGCCTAAAAATATACTTCATGTTTAGCAGCGCTATATATGAACAGATCAAGGGCATGCCAATGGGATCTCCCATTTTGGGAATAATCACCGAGGCAGTGCTGCAGAAGTTAGAATTTACAGCGATGAGGGATTATGAGCCCAAATTTTGGGCCAGGTATGTGGATGACACGTTTGTGGTCATCAAGCGCCGTGCCAAAGCCTTTTTCATGGAAAAGCTCAATGCCATCTACCCTGACATCCAATTCACAGCAGAGGAAGAAGTGAATAACACCTTACCCTTCCTAGACATAGTAATACGTCGCGAGTACAACGGCACACTGGTCACCAGCGTTTATTGCAAATCCACCCACATGGATAGAATACTCCACAGCAACAGTAATCACCCCACTGCCCACAACATTAGCTGTATCCGTACCCTGTTTAACATAATAAACACACACTGCAGCACAGCAGCCAAAAAAGCTAAGGAGCATGCATACCTGTATCAAGTATGCATACAGAATGGATACTCCATTGATTTTATTCGACATTACCACCAGCAACAATCGCTATGTGCTGCAGATGATAGAACAACAACTACTACCACTTGGGCCACACTCCCCTATATTCACAGTGTGTCAGAGACAGCAGCACGAATACTATCAGCACATAACTTCAGAGTGGCACATAGACCCAATCAGACCCTTCGTACATGATACATACATACACACATACATACATACATACATACATATTTATTTATTTATTTATTTATTTAATTGAATTTCTATACCGCCCTTCTCCCGAAGGACTCAGGGCGGTGTACAGGGCAATAAAAGCATTACATACAAAAGTTGAAAGTAGATTAAATTAATTAAGCCCTTACAATAAATAATTAAAAATACCCCAAACCTTTAAACCAGGCCAGCCTGTTCAAATAAATAGGTTTTCAGATCACAGTGGAAAGAGCGAAGGTCGGGAGCCATCCGGAGGTCAATCGGTAATTGATTCCAAAGGGCTGGCGTGCCCACAGAAAATGGTCTCCCCCTGGGGGCCGCAAGCCGACACTCTCTGACCGATGGCACCCT
Organism: Daboia siamensis; assembly: GCA_024449315.1. Classification (NCBI taxonomy): domain Eukaryota; kingdom Metazoa; phylum Chordata; class Lepidosauria; order Squamata; family Viperidae; genus Daboia; species Daboia siamensis. The sequence continues at coordinate 63,300 of JAKJMR010015874.1, forward strand.
GAGGAGGCCCTCTCTGTGGGAGCGCACAGGATGAAGGGAAGATGACGTCGGCAGCAGGTGTTCCCGTAAGTAATCTGGACCCATGCCATTTAGGGCTTTATAGGTAATCACCAGCACCTTGAATCTCACCCGGAGGGCAACTGGAAGCCAATGCAGCTGGCAGAGAAGAGGTGTTACATGGGAGTATCGGGACACCCCCATCACAACTCGCGCGGCCGCATTCTGCACCAGCTGAAGCTTCCGAGTGGTCCTCAAGGGCAGCCCCATGTACAGAGCATTGCAGTAGTCTATACAGGAGGTCACGAGCGCATGAGTGACTGTACGCAGGGCATCCCAGTCCAGATAGGGTCGCAACTGGTGCACCAGGCGAACCTGGGCAAAAGCTCCCCTGGTCACAGCTCCTACATGGTCTTCCAAACTGAGCTGTGAGTCCAGGAGGACACCCAAGTTGCGAGCCCTATCTACGGGGGGTAACACCTCACCCCCCATGGTTAAAGATGGAATGGACTGAATTTCCCGAGATGCCGGAACGTACAACCACTCAGTCTTGTCGGGATTGAACCGAAGCCTGTTCCTTCCCATCCAGACCTGAACCACCTCTAGGCAACAGGACATTACATCGAGGGCATCACTGGGGTGATTTGGGGTAGAGATGAAAAGCTGGGTATCATCGGAGTACTGATGATACCCCACTCCAAAACCACAAATGATCTCACCCAGCGGCTTCATATAGATGTTGAACAGGAGAGGCGAGAGGACCGACCCCTGAGGAACTCCACAAATGAGAGGCCTCGAGGCCGACCTCTGCCCTTCTGTCAGCACCAACTGCGAACGTCCCAGGAGGTAGGAGGAGAACCACTGAAGAACAGAATATATATATTCCTTGATAAGATTAAAAATGCAGGCATATTAAAATTAACAAACTAAGCGAACACTGGGATGAAATAAGAAAAACTAAAAGTTTTTATTGCTAAAAGATCAAGCTTTCGTTGGCTAACTGCCAACGTCATCAGGATGGAAACGCTGGGGTGGGGAGATCACGTTTATACTGTTGGTGTCTGCACTCTGCTCATGGAGCATGTCACTGGTCTATTTGTTGACGTCAGCCGTATTTCTTTTAGTTGTTGTGCATCCGTTTTTGGGGGAAGTAGTCGTCTCTGAGTGTCTGTTGTCAAAAGTGGATTGCTGATAGTTCCATGTGTTGTAGCCATAGCTCTAGTCATTGCCCGTATTCTTATACCAGAGGTTCTAAATAGTTGTTGCTCTTCTTCCCTGTGTTCTACAATGCAGGGTGGTTGTGTGTTTGTGCAATCTTGATTTTGATACAATGAGGTGCTCTGTGAATCCTTGAGCTGTTTGCCTTCATATCGCGCACATCGTTCCTCTTCCCAATTCCTTAGTGCCTGGTATGTAGGGGGGAGGTCTATGTGCCGGTTGATAGAGGAGTGGTTTAAAAACCAAGCTTCCTTAAACAAGCAGCTGCCTTTAGAGTTGTCACTGGCAATTGCCTTGGTCCCTGTTAGATTAAAGATGTGGTTGTGTGTAGCCATGTGTGCCCACACCTGTGAATGTTGTTCTTGTCTTCTAATAGCGAGTTTGTGTTCATACACCCTATTGCAATTGCAATTCTGGCATGACATCTTGTACACGACCAAGGATTTTTCTTCATTGGGGAGTGGATCTTTAGGGCGCATGACACAAGCTCGTAAAGTCTGATCAGGTCTGTGGGCAACACCGACCTTGTGAGGGGCTAGTATGCGCACTGTGGCCTCGGATACACCGTGGATATAAGGTAGTGTTATCCATGATGTTAAGGTGTTTTCACATTGATGGCGTTTAGGTTCACCTGGCCTTCTGTGTTGTCTAATTAAGTTGGGTGGGTACCCGTTGTTTCTGCAGACACGATAAAGGTGGCGTCTTTCTTCCCTTTTTGCCTTATTCGTGCTGCAATGCGTGTCTATACATCTAAAGAGGATCCTAATACAGCTGGCCTTATGCGTTGTGGGGTGATTACTTTCGTAATGAAGTATCCTGTCCATATGGGTGGATTTACGGTAGACCGATAAGTGTAACGAGCTGTCAGGTTGACGTCTAACCAACACATCTAAGAAGGCCAAAGCCCCATTTGGTTTCTTCTTCCGCAGTGAAGCGGATATCAGGATAGATGGAATTGAGCTTCCTCATCAGCCTGTCCTTGTCCTGCCTTTTGACAATCACAAAGGTGTCGTCCACGTATCTCACCCAAAACTTGGGGCGATACGTGGACATCACCCGGGTCTCTAACTGTTGCAGGACTGCCTCTGCAATGACACCAGAGATGGGGGACCCCATAGGGGTACCCTTCACCTGTTCATAAATGGTGCCTTGAAAAGTAAAAAACGTTTTCAGGCATAGGGACATAAACTGAAGCAGATCTTTGTTGCTAAGTGAATCTTGATGTTGCCCTGCTCCCTGCTGTGGCAAGCGGTCCCCAATTACAGCAAGTGCTAAGTCTTGTGGAATTGAGGTGAATAGGGAGGTGACATCATAGGAAACCATGATCTCCCCCTCCTCTATGCTGACAGATCTAATTTTCTCTAAAAATTCACTAGAGGAGTTCACAGTGGTATCATTGTTCATTACTAGATATCTTAACCTGCCATATAGCCATTTGGCCAGCCCCGAGGTTGGAGTTCCCCTAAACGACACAATGGGTCTTAGGGGAGCTCCTTCCTTATGGATCTTGGATGATCCACTCCCCAATGAAGAAAAATCCTCGGTCATGTACAACTTACATGGAACTCCTTGTAGCTCTACTAAGAGCTTAAGTTTGGGCTTGAGGGGCCGTTGAGCCCCGGTGCAGCAAACATTTCTCTGGCTTCTGAAGAATCACACACTAACTGGACCCTGGGCCCCAGTACTTCTCGGTTCCTCCAACTGGTGTTTGGGTGGCCGGTCTCTCTGGCAGGCTCTGCAAACCACTGTAATGTGGCCTGTTCTTCCACAAGCTCTACACGTGGCCGAACAAAATCTGCAGTTGGCATGAATATGGTTGCCTCCGCACCCCTTACATCTCGGTAAGAGAACTGCCTTGTAACCGTTCTCTCGCTGGTGGCTGTTGTGGTGTTGCACGTTGGGTTGCCTTTGGAGTTTGTTGATTTTGGGTTCTTCTTCTGACGATTCTGCAGCGCATTTGGCGACCTCAAGATGGACCGATTCTTCGAATTTTGAAGGTTTGGTGGGCTGAACTGTGTGCACTGTGCCCCCGGCGGCTTCGTCAGCCATCACCTCGTCCTGTGCCTCAGTAAACGTTAAATTGGGTCTAGCAAACAGTCTCTGCTGAAGCGTTCTGTCCCGAAGGCCACAGACGAGCCGGTCTCTTAGTCGTTCTTCTAAGTTTGAGAACTTGCAAAGGCGTGTGGCCTGTCTTAGGCCCGCAATGAACTCCGAAGCTGTCTCCCTGGGTAGCTGCACTCTTTGGTCAAATTTGAATCTCCATGCCATCTCCAACATCTTGGGCTGGAAGTGCCCGGTTAGCTTCTTTTTAAGGTCTGCATATGAGACTGCTTCGATGGGTGTCGGCGCGAAAAGATTCTCTGCCAAATCGAAGGTTGCTGGGCCGCACACGCAAAGCAACGTTGCGGCCTTCAGACCTTCCTCCGCGATCTGATTTGCTCTCAGATAGTTTTCTACTTGCAAAAGGTAAGATGGCCATTCTTCCGGATGCTTCACGTCAAATTCTCTTAATTTGCCGACCTTCGGCATTCTTCCTTCAGATTCCTGTGATCTTCTGATCCTGTTTCTAGGCTCAGGGAATGTGTTCGCTGAGCGCGAGGCCGCTAGTGTGGCTTGCTAGCTGGCCTAGAGAGGGGGGGGG
>JAKJMR010015878.1:2739-30411 GCA_024449315.1 Daboia siamensis
TTTAATATGCTACTGGCTGATCAAGTAGCAACTAATTTGCGCTATGGCAAACATAATACTTTTTGTAACACTAATAAGCCTGGTAGATGGTTGGCTTACCAATTAAGGAAGAAACAGAAATCACGTACTATAGATAAAATAGAATATAAAGGAAAAGAAGTCTACCAACAAAATTTGATTAAGAGGAGTTTTTTAGATTTTTACTCGAAATTATATTCTAAAGAAAATATACAAGTTTTAGATATAGACAAGTATTTACAGGGAGCTCATTTTCCGAGATTCTCAAAAGAACAACAACTTGAGATGAATTGCCCAATTACATCAGAAGAAATTTCTTTAGCTATTAAACAGTTAAAATTGGGCAAGGCTCCAGGAACAGATGGATTAACAGCAATTTACTATAAAATGTTGATGGTCGAAATGATGGAACCCTTAAAGATTTTGTTTAATGAAATTCAGACTGGAGGTGCAGTTCCTCCATCATGGAGGACAGCTTTTGTATCATTGATTCCAAAGGAGGATCAAGACCTCACTCAACCTAAAAATTATAGACCTATATCACTTTTGAATACAGATTATAAGATTTTTGCTAAAGTATTGGCTAATAGATTAATGCAAGTTTTGAAACAAATGATGCATAGTGATCAATCGGGATTTATATCTGGGAAGTATATGGAATATAATGTAAGACAAATTGTAAACTTGCTTGAATATTTGGATAAGCACAACCAAGTCTCCACAGCATTGATATTTTTGGATGCAGAGAAAGCCTTTGATCAATTGAATTGGCAATTTTTATTGAGAGTTGTTGAGGAGATGAATTTTGGAGAAGGTTTTTTACATACTATTAAAGCTATATATCAACAACAAACTGCACAAATTATAGTTAATGGGGGGCTAACAGAGACCTTTAAAATTGAAAAAGGTACAAGACAGGGATGCCCCCTATCACCATTATTGTTTGTCTTAACATTAGAGATTTTATTAATTAAAATTCGAGAGTCCTCTATGATAAAGGGAATTAAAATAAAACAGAATGATTATAGATTGAGAGCTTTTGCTGATGACTTGGTTGTGACAGTATCTCAACCGTTACAGTCGGTTATAGATTTGATGGAAATTATAACCCAGTATAGTAAGGTTTCTGGGTTCAAGGTGGACAGTAATAAGACTAAGATATTATCTAAGAATTTATCTATGAGTGAAAGGGATATGTTATCTAAATTAACAGGTTTTGATATAGTGAAAAAGGTTAAATATTTAGGAGTATATATTGCAGCTTCAAATGTAAAATTGTATAAGAATAATTATGAAACATTATGGTTGAAGGTACAAAGGGATTTAAATAATTGGAAAAAATTACAATTATCTTTATTGGGAAGAATTGCAGTTGTTAAAATGAATGTTCTGCCAAAGTTTCTCTTTTTGTTTCAAATGATACCTATATTGAAAAAGGATGCCAACCTTGATCAATGGCAGAAGGGTATTAATAAATTTATTTGGGCGGGGAAAAAACCAAGAGTTAAATTTAAGATTCTACAAGATGCTAGGGAAAGAGGGGGACTTAAGGCGCCGAATTTGAAATTGTATTATGATGCGGTTGCCTTGACGTGGATTAGTGATTGATTTAATTTAACTAATAAGAGAATACTTCATCTTGAGGGTTGGGATTTGGTATATTTATTTATTTATTTTATTACATTTATATACCGCCCTTTCCCGAAGGACTCAGGGCAGTTTACAGGGTAATTAAAAACAGTGACTTCCGGGTGGCAAGGCGCCGCCGCCGACAGCTGATTTTAGCTTGTCAGCTTCGCGGCTTTGTAGAACCGCCGAAAACAGCGCCGATCAGCTGTTTCGGCGGTTCGGAAGCCCCCTCCTCGGGAGAAGAGGAGGGGGTGAGTATCCAAGTAGGGGAGGGGCTCTCTGGGGCCGCCAGGACTTAAAGTTCTGGCGGCTGGAAGATTGAGCCCCCCCCGAAGCTTGGATTTCTCCGGGCTGTGCAGCGTGTCTGCTCCGTTTTTCTGGGAGCAGAACAAGGCGAACGCAACCATCCCTGCCTACAAGAATGGACTTTGGAAGATTATGAATGCAGGCAGAGTGATGCAAGAGATTAAGGAGTAAGTGAACTTTTGAACTTTGGCTCAATCCACATAGAAGACCTAGAAAGTGAAAGTGCGTAGTTGCAAAAGAGGGAAAAGATGGCGGCTAAATCTTCTTCTAAACTTCCTAAAACTACGGGGGCTTCCCCTCTGCTGCAATCTACAGCGCAAGTGTTAGCACCTCCTGCATCTTTACCTTCGCCTGTCTTAACAGTAAAAGTTTTGGAAGATGCTTTGGAAAAACATTCACAGCACTTGGCTGTGATGATAGATGAGAAGATGGATGAGAAGCTGACAGAAAAGTTTACAGTAATAAGGGAGGAAATCTTGCATGTATTTCAAGGCATGGCGACATGTATTGAGCGTCTTGACGAAAGAGTGGAGGACCTTACTCAAAATAATATTAAATTGGATGCAAAGATACTAGAGACTGAGAATGTGGTGGATAAAATTGACTATGACCTGACATTGGTACAATATCACGAAATGGAGTTTGCTGTGAGAATTAGGGGTCTTAAGGAGAACCTCAAGGAAGATTTGAAGAAATTAGTCTCTGTTGCTCTCGAAGACGTGCTGGGAAGGCCAGCTGAAGGAATTGCAGAAGATATAGACAAAATTTTTCGTGTTAACTCCTGGATTGCGAGACAAAGAAAATTACCAAGAGATGTGGTTGTTTATTTTACAAAGAGAGCAATCAGGAATGAAGTTATTCAAATTTCTTATAATACAAAGCTTGTGATTGCAGACCAAGAAGTTTTGGTTTTGAAAGAGATCCCTCCAAAAATTTTAAGGAAACGAAAGGAATTTGCATTTCTGGCACAGGAGCTTAAGCGACGTGATGTCAGGTTTAGATGGGAGATTCCAGTGGGTATGGTGGTAATGTTTGAAGATACCAGATACCGTCTTGCTACAGTCTTGCAGGCACGTGATTTCTATAGTAATGTTTTAAAAGCAATCCCCATACCACTTCTGGAATCAACAAAGGAGGGAAAGTCATATGATGCTGAAGGAACACAAATAGATGAGACTGCAGCAGGAGTGATTCAAATTTCAACACTAGAGGAAGCAAAGGACCAGAGGGTTACTCGAGCTGCTTCGAGACGAGCCAGACGTGAGCAAGACCTAGACCAGCAGACTGTTGTGGAACTTCCAAAATGTACCTATAGCCAAGCTGTGGGAGGAGCGCGACCTAAAAATGTAAAAGGGATTTTGGATGACGCGCTTCAAAAGCTTCGGGTTGCCAGAAATGGTGACTAAGTTTTTAACTTGGAATGTTAATGGATTAAACTCACCACAAAAGAGAAAGAAAATTTTTCAATATTTAAAGCAATTTAAGACTGACGTTATTTGTTTACAAGAAACACATATTAGAGTTATGGATCAAAAGTATTTATCAAATTCAAGATTAGGTACACAATTTATTGCGTCTGCAGTTAATAAGAAAAATGGAGTGGTTATTTATGTCAAGAATACAATTACGGCAGAATTAATTGAAGCTGATCAACAAGGAAGATATGTTATTGTGGACTTGTTATTAGAAGGTAAAAGAACTCTTCTGGTTGGATTATACGCACCTAATCAACAGCAAGCTGACTTTTATAGTTTATTACACAGCAGGATTACCCAATTGGATTACAAATCTTTTATTTTTATGGGAGACTGGAATGGTGTTTTGGACGTACAAATGGATAAGAGTGGATCCTACAGAAGTACCCCAAGTCATGCTAAATTGCCTAAATCTTTTTTTGAGATGATGGATGATATGGAATTACGAGATGTTTGGAGGGAGAGAAATTTACAAGAAAGAGACTATACTTTTTTTTCTGATAGACACCAATCTTTTTCCAGGATTGATTTTATATTATTGTCTAATGATCTCTTTTTTAGAACTAAGAGGATAAAGATTTGTTCAAAGACTATGTCTGATCACAGTCCAGTTTGGCTGGAGATTGGAAAGGACATTAGAGAACGACGTTCCTGGCGTTTAAATGAGAATCTGTTCAGAAATCAGAAAAATGTGGAAGAGTGTAAGAAACAGATGAAGGTTTTTTTTGAAATGAATATGCATAAGGGTACTTCTATGGAAATGGTATGGGATGCTAGTAAGGCATATATGAGAGGAGTGTTGATATATCTTAATAACAAATATAGACGCAATTTGGAATTTAGGAGGAAAGAATTAGAGACAGAGATTAAAGAAAAAGAAAAGGCTTTAATTTTGAACCCATCGGACGTGAAGATTAAAGAGACTATTAAGTTATTAAGAGGACAATTTGATAAGTTAATGGCTGATCAGGTGGCAACTAATCTACGGTTTGCAAGGCATAATACTTTTTGCAATGCCAATAAACCAGGCAGATGGTTAGCATATATGTTAAGAAAGAAGCAAAGGGTTTCTAATATAGACAAAATAGAACATAAGGGAAAGATTGTGTATCAACAGAATCTTATTAAGGAAACCTTTGTTGATTTTTTTTCTAAATTATATGCTAGCGACAAGATTAACGAAACGGACATTGATTTATATTTAAAAGACTTTAATATTCCGGTTCTTACGCAAGAGCAAAAAGAAGAAATGAATCAGTTGATAACTGAGGAAGAAATATATTTGGCAATTAAACAGTTAAAAGTAGGTAAAGCACCAGGCACCGATGGTTTGACTGCTGTGTATTATAAAAATCTACAGTTTGAGATGATAAAGCCATTAAAGGAACTGTTTCAGACAATTCAAAAGGGGGGAGGAGTACCCCCGTCTTGGAAAACTGCTTTTATTTCTTTAATTCCTAAAGAAGATCAGGATGTTACTCAAGCAAAAAATTATAGGCCAATTTCACTTTTGAATACGGACTACAAGATATTTGCTAAGGTGTTAGCTAGTAGACTTATGAGGGTATTGCAACAGGTGATTCATGGTGATCAAACTGGGTTTATAAGTGGTAGACAAATGAAAAATAATGTGAGACATATAGTTGACTTGTTGGAATTTTTGGAAAGGAATAACCAGATCCCTGCAGCATTGATCTTTTTGGATGCTGAAAAAGCTTTTGATCAATTGGATTGGAAATTTTTGTTGAAAGTATTAGATAAAATGAATTTTGGGGATGAATTTCTACAACCAATTAGGGCAATATACCAGAAGCAAACAGCTCGAATAATTGTTAATAATAGTTTGACTGAAATATGCAATATTGAAAAGGGTACGAGGCAGGGTTGCCCGTTATCACCTTTATTATTTGTTTTAACATTGGAGATATTACTGATTAAAATACGGAATTCGGAAACAATTAAGGGAGTTCAAATAAGAGATCAGGACTATAAATTGAGGGCTTTTGCGGATGATCTGGTTATTACTTTGACACATCCAGAAAATTCTGTTATGGAATTGATGGAGTTAATATTTCAATATGGGAAAGTTTCTGGATTTAAGATTAACATACAAAAAACTAAAATTTTATCTAAAAATATGACAGTATCACAAAAGGTTTTTATAGAAAGCTTAACTGGATTTGAAATTGTTGAAAGGGTTAAATATTTGGGGGTATATCTAGCACCCTCAAATGTTAAATTATATAAAAATAATTATGAAAAATTATGGAATAAAGTGCAAAAAGAATTGGATAGTTGGAAAAAATTACAACTATCATTATTGGGAAGAATTGCAGCAGTAAAAATGAATGTTCTGCCAAAATTTTTATTTTTGTTTCAAATGATACCCATTCTCAAAAAGGATTCAAATTTGGAGGAGTGGCAGAAGGGTATCAATAAATTTGTTTGGGCAGGGAAAAGGCCACGGGTCAAATTTAAAATTATGCAGGATACACGCGAAAGAGGTGGTCTAAGAATGCCCAATTTTAAATTATATTATGAAGCTGCTGCATTATCAGCTATAAGTGATTGGATTAATTTGACACAGGGGAGACTCTTAAATCTTGAAGGGCATGATTTGTTATTTGGCTGGCACGCATATTTACTATATGACAAAAAGGTAGATAATGTTTTTAAAATGCATATTCTGAGGTATGCTTTGTTGAGAGTTTGGAAAAAGCACAGACAAAAATTAAATTATAAGATACCGTTATGGGCAATACCCAAACACGCAATAGAGAATATAAATGTTGGATTTAAACATGATGTGATTACATATAAGGAAATTTTGACTTTGGAGAGGAATGTATGGTGTTTGAAGTCATACAATCTTCTACGAGAAAAAAAGATTGTACAAACTTGGTTTCAATATGGACAATTACAAGCCAGGTGGAAAGAAGATCAGAAGATTGGTTTTTTGAGGGATGATGAAAATCTGGTAAAACAAATTAGAAATCAGGGACCAGCGCATATCAAACGGATATATCTTGCATTGATAGAGATTGACTCAGAAACAGAAATTGTTAAGGACTGTATGATAAAATGGGCACAGAACATTCAGGAAGTCATCACAATGGACACTTGGGAAAAGATCTGGGTGAGAAATGTGAAATTTACGCAAGCTCAAAATTTAAGAGAGAACTTTTATAAAATGTTTTACAGATGGCATTTAGATCCTAGAAAGTTAGCAAGTATGTATCCAAACTATCAGCCCAAATGTTGGAGATGTGGTGGCGAAGACGCAACGTATTTTCATATATGGTGGACTTGCAAAAAGATCAAACCATTTTGGATTAAAATCTGGTGGAATATGCAGAAGATATTCAAGAAAAGGATAAAGTTTTGTCCGCAATTGTTTTTACTGGGTATCATTACTGATACTATTGTGTTGGACATTAATTTGATGTTGAACTTAATTACGGCAGCGAGACTTTTAATAGGGCAATATTGGAAGAAGCAAGAACTGCCGACTTTAGAGGAGTGGTCTTTAAAAGTTTCCAACCTGGCGGAGATGGCAAAGATTTCAGCATATTTGAAAGACCATTCTCAACAACGATATATTGTGGAGTGGAAGAAATGGATTGATTACATCCAGAATAAATATGGGACTAAAAAGTTTTATTTAGCATTTGAATAAGTATATTGCTTGTAGTCAATTTATAAGAGCTAAAGCGCGAGAGAATTAATAGGTTATTATTGTTAGCATATGGGCGTTTATGATTGGTTATCTTATTTTTTATACCTTGTATCTAGCTCTGGGAAGTCCGGGGGGGGAGGGGGGAGAGGGAGGGTAAGAGGGTGGGAGAGGGTGGGGGAGGGGTGGGGAATGGGATGTTATAATTAAAATGTATTGAAAAACTTTTTAATAAAAAAAAAAAAAAAAAAAAAACAGAAATACAAAAGTTAAAATCAACTTAAAAATTTATATCCGACCCTGAACAAAATAAAACCCCAGTTAAAATTAAAATTAAAATTAAAATTCTCAGCCTGGGCCAGAAAGCTCGAAGAGCCAGGTCCTCAGGTCCCGGTGGAATGAACGGAGGTCAGGGGCAGTCCTAAGCTCCACTGGCAGCTGGTTCCAAAGGGCAGGTGCACCCACTGAGAAGGCCCTATCCCTGGGTGTCGTCCACCGGCAATCTCTTACTGGTGGTACCCTGAGAAGACCTTCCTTGTGGGAGCACACTGGACGAAGGGAGCTTGATGCTGGCAGCAGGTGTTCCCTCAGACATCCCGGACCCAAGCCATTTAGGGCTTTATAGGTCATCACCAGCACCTTGAATCTCACTCGGAGGCTTCAGCTGGTGCAGAATGTGGCCGCGCAAGTTGTGATGGGGGCTTCCCGATACTCCCATGTAACACCTCTACTCCACGAGCTGCATTGGCTTCCAGTTGCCCTCCGAGTGGTCCTCAAGGGCAGCCCCATGTAGAGAGCTTTGCAGTAGTCTAAAAGGGAGGTCACGAGCGCGTGAGTGACTGTGCGTAGGGCATCTCGGTCCAGATAGGGTCGCAACTGGTGCACCAGGCGAACCTGGGCAAAAGCCCCCCTGGTCATGGCTCCTATATGGTCTTCAAAATTGAGTCGCGAATCCAGGAGGACGCCCAAGTTGCGAGCCCTATCAACGGGGGGTAACACCTCACCCCCCCATCATTAAAGATGGAATAGTCTGGTTAATCCGAGATGCCGATATGCACAGCCACTCAGTCTTGGCGGGATTGAGACAAAGCCTGTTTCTCCCCATCCAGACCTGGACCGCCTCCAGGCAACGGGACATAACGGCGAGGGCATCGCTGGGTTGGTTCGGGGTGGAAAGAAAAAGTTGGGTATCATCAGCGTACTGATGATACCCCACCCCAAAACCACAAATGATCTCACCCAGCGGCTTCATATAGATGTTGAACAGGAGGGGCGAGAGAACCAACCCCTGAGGAACTCCACAAACGAGAGGCCTCGGGGAGGATCTCTGCCCTCCCGTCAACACCGACTGCGAACGGCCCAGGAGGTAGGAGGAGAACCACCGTAAAACGGTGCCTCCCACTCCCAACACCCTGAGACGCCGTAGTAGGATACCATGGTCGATGGTATCAAAAGCCGCTGAGAGATCTAATAGGACCAGGACAGAGGAACAACCCCTGTCCCGAGCCCGCCAGAGATCATTCACCAGCGCGACCAATGCCGTCTCCGTGCTGTATCCGGGCTTGAAACCCGATTGGTACGGGTCCAGATAATCAGTTTCCTGATTATCTGGATGGCATGCATATTTGCTTTACGATAAGAAGCTGGACAGGGCTTTTAAATCCCATATTCTTAGAAGTGCTTTATTACGTGTCTGGAGAAAGTATTATTATAGGTTAAATTATAAAATACCGATCTGGGAAATTCCTGGACATGCGATAGAGGGCATATCTATGGGAGTGAGTTTGGATATGGTTACTCATAAGGAATTACTTAGATTGTAAGGGAATGATTGGCAACTTAAATCATTAGATGAGTTAAGACAAGAAAGTGCCAATGAGTTAAGACAAGATTCAAGGTGCTGGTGATGACCTATAAAGCCCTAAATGGCATCAAGCTCCCTTCGTCCAGTGCACTCCCACAGGGAGTGTCTTCTCAGGGTGCCGCCGGTGAGAGATTGCGGGCGGATGACACCCAGGGATAGGGCCTTCTCTGTGGGTGCGCCTGCCCTTTGGAACCAGCTGCTGGTGGAGTTGAGGACTGCCCCCGACCTTCGTTCATTTCGTCAGGACCTGAAGACCTGGCTCTTCGAGCTCTCTGGCCCAGGCTGAGAATTTTTAATTTGAACTTAGTTTTAATCTTAATTTTAACTGGGGTTTTTTATTAATGCAGGGATTAATATCATTTTTTTTAAATCTGTTTTTAACTTTTATATCTGTGTTTTTTAATTACTCTGTAAACCGCCCTGAGTCCTTCGGGAAAGGGCGGTATATAAATGTAATAAAATAAATAAATAAATAAATAAATAAATAAAACATAAGTCACTCTTGGTTTCAATATACCCAATTGAAAGCTAGGTGGAAGATAGATCAAAAGGTTGGCATCACAATTATAGATTTATAATTTATAGATTTATAAATTATAAATTTAGTAAAACAAATTAGAGACTCAAATTGTGCACATATAAAGAGGATATATAACGCTTTAATTGAATTGGATTTGGAAACGGAATTAGTTAAAGATTGTATGATAAAGTGGGCACAAAATATTCAGGAACCAATTTCGTTGGACACTTGGGAAATAATTTGGGTCAGAAATGTTAAATTTACTCAGGCCCAAAACTTAAGAGAAAATTTTTATAAAATGTTTTATAGATGGCATCTGGATCCCAAAAGGTTGTCTAACATGCATCCTAACTTACAGTCTAAATGTTGGAGATGCGGTAGTTTAGAAGCCACCTATTTTCATATGTGGTGGACTTGTAGAAATATAAAAGCTTTTTGGATTAAAATTTGGTGGAACATTCAAAAGATTTTTAAGAGAAAGATAAAGTTTCCTCCGCAATTGTTCTTATTGGGTATTGTTGTAGATTGTGATGTTAAAGAAACCAATTTGATGTTGAATATGATAACAGCAGCATGGTTACTGGTGGGACAATACTGGAAGAAGGACAGTTTGTCTACTATAGAAAAATGGGTGTTTAAAGTTTTGAATCTTGCAGAAATGTCCAAGATTTCTGCTTACTTGAAAGATCATTCACAGGAAAGATATATTTCAGTTTGGAGGAGATGGATAGATTATATTCAGAACAAATATGGGACTAAAAAGTTCCATTTAGCTTATGAGTAGATTTTAGAGGGATATTGTCATTGATCTTAGTATTGGTACTTTGTATGTATTTATGTTAAAGGGGAGTTAAAGCACATTATGAATTTGGTTGATTGTATATTATGCATAATTCTTATTTAGAATATGATTATTATAACTATAATCCTGTATTTAGCTCTGGGAAGTGGGGGGGGGAAGTGGGCGGGTTTGGGGTGGGGGGGATTTGGGGATATATTGTAAAATCTTGTTTTTGTAAAACTCTTTAAATAAAAAGAAAAAAGAAAAGAAAGCAACTACAGAGTTTCCTGGGGTTTGCCAACTTCTACCTCCAATTTATTCCCTCTTTTGCCCAAATAACCTTACCAATCACAAATTTATTAAAAACCAAAAGGGAGGGCAACCCAAAACCCAGCCAAATGCTGAAGTGGATGGTGGAATGCCAAGTCGCATTTGAAACATTAAAATGGCTAAGCCTGTTCTGGGGCACCCCGATACGAACAAACCATTTGTAATTCAGACAGACACTAGTGATGTGGTAGCTGGGGCTGTATTACTACAAAAGAACGAACAGGGGGTACTGCAAACCTGTGCCTACACCTCCAGGAAGCTCACCAAAACAGAACAAAGGTGGGCAGTATGGGAGAAAGAGGCATATGGGCAGTATGGGAGAAGGAGGTGGGCACTCCTCATATGGAGGCATTTCCTAGAAGGAAACAGAATTCCTTTTCAAGTATGGACTGACCACAAGAACCTGGAAGCACTCAAAGCACCCAGGAAACTCATCCCTAAACAAGCCAGGTGGTCACAACACTTTCACCAATTCAATTTCACAATCAAACACCTACCGGGAGGGGGGGGGAGGAGAATTTCCTAGCAGATGCATTGTCCCAAATACCCCTATTCAATAGCATTCAGCCCAGTGTAACAAAGCCACTTATGCCCAAACACAGCTGGCAGCATGAGTAACTACCCGAGCACAAGCTAAAGTACAAAAACCACTAGCCAGCCAAGTCAGAAAAACCTTGGAAACTGATGAATGGTTCCTAAGCCACAAAAACCTATGCACCATCACAGATGGACTGCCCTGGGAGGGAGAGAAACTGTACATACCCAAAAGCAGAGACTTGCATTCATGCAATTTTGTCATGACACCAAATTGGCAGGTCATTTTGGGTTTGTAAAGATGCTGCATTTAGTCAAAAGGCAGTTTTGGTGGCCATGTATTAAAAAAGACATTGAAAGCTATGTGGCCAGCTGCCCAATGTGTGCAGCAGCAAAGAGATTGCAAGGGAAATCACCAGGATTATTGCAACCTGTGGTGACCTCCTCAGCACCCTGGAAGGAAATATCCATGGATTTTATTGTAGAACTACCGGAGAGCAGTGGAAACATAGTCAACTGGGTTGTGACAAATCTTTTCTCCAAACAAGTACATTTCATACCCTGCTCAAAAATCCCCACAGCAAAAGCTTTAGCAAAACTATTTGTCCAGCACATCTATATATTGCACGGGGCACCTCAATGCATCATATCAGATGGGGGGGGGGCAATTCACATCAGAGTTTTGGAAAGAGTTTTTGTCCCTTTTGGAGACTACCCAGGGGCTGTCATCTAGTCATCATCTGCAAAGGAATGGTGGGACAGAACATTCGAACTCAGTACTTGAACAATATCTAAGATAATTTATTAATTGCCAACAGACAAACTGGACAGACTTACTTTCATTTGCTGAAGTCACTTACAATAATGTGGTTCACTCCAGCACTGGCTACACTCCATTCCAAGTGGCCACCGGACAGTATTTCAAACCCATGCCAGCACTGTCACCTGCCGAGCCAGCCATACCTTCCCTAAAGGAATGGATTGCACAGCTGAAAAATACTTGGCCAGTAGTTAGGAAAGCACTAGATGAAGCCAGTCAAGTGTACAAAGCACAGGCAGACAAGAAAAGAATTGAGCCAAAGCCATTCAATATAGGGGAGATGGTTTACCTGTCAACCAAATACCTAAAATCCCTACAACCATTGAAGAAATTAGGACTGAAATATGTGGGGCCATTTCCCATCATCAGAATCATAAATCCAGTAACAGTGGAATTAAAACTCCCAAAATCATTCAGCCAAATTCATCCAATTTTCCACTGTAGCCTCTTAAAATGGGAGCAACGGTCGACCTTAAAACCAGTTGTTGCTCCACCTCCTCCCCCCATTATGGTTGAGGGAGAACAACATTTTGAAATAAAAAAAAATCTTACACTCCAGAAAATACCATGGCTCAACCCAATACTTAGTAGCATGGAAACATCTTCCATCCTCCCAAAATGAGTGGGTCCACAAACATCACATTAACGCTCCAAAATTAATTTAAAAATTTCACACAGATTACCCGAACAAACCCGACTAACCTATACACATTTATCCCTATCTTTCCACAGGTGGATCTTGTCATGGTTCTGATGAATGAGACAAATCAAACAGATTGCAGGCATATTATTTATCTAAAAAGTCTTAGTAATGAAACAAAACATTGGCACTCATGGAGAGATGCCAGAATCTGAAATCTCCTCCCCTCAAACCCATCATAATACACACACAAACCCCGCCCTTATCTACATGTCATAAATCACATTATCCAATTAGTTTTACATCTGAGGGTTCACTTCCCATTCTATACGCGACTTTTTGCAATCTTATCACAACTTCTAGGTGATTCCTCCCTCCCAAATGAAGCAATTAAAATAACAGGCTGTCTCTTATATTGTCACTGCAAAAACATGTCAATGTTTGCAGCATTGACATCCGGCCCCCGTTACAGAAGAACAGATCCTATAATGTAAACAAACACAAGTTAGGAGCTGGCTTTTGGTTTGTTGGGGTGTTTCTCAATAAAGCTTTTTCATAAGTCTGTTAGCTTTCACATCGCTAGATTTCACCCAAATGGCTTCAGACAATGAGTATTCCTTCCATTGTACTAGGTACTGCAGTTTTCCCTTAAAGATTCTAGAGTCAGGAATACATTTCACTTCATAATGGGTCTGACCCACTACTATGAGGGGTCCAGGTGTTTTATTAGGGGGAGGTCTTAGAGTGGAGGCTTGAAAAGTTTTCAGTAAGCTACAATGGAACACTGGGTGAATTTTCCCCAAAAGTCTGGGGAGTTTCAATTTTATTGTGACCAGGTTGATGATTTTCACAATGGGGAAAACCTCCAAGAATTTCAGTCCCAATTTCTTGCTGGGTAATTTGAGATGTAAATATTTAGTTTACAGATAAACCTTCTCCCCCACTTGGAATGTTCTTTGGGGAGCCTTCTTGTTATCAGCTTGTTTTTATAAGTGTCAGAAGTATTTTTTAATGCCATTTTCATGTTTCTCCAAACCTCTTTCCACCCCCTCACCCATTGATCAAGTATCTGGGAAGCAGAGGGCAACTGAGGATAGTCAGGCATCAGGCTGAACTCTTTTCCTATGGCTACTCTGAAAAGCGTGTAGCCAGTGCTGCTGTGAACAGAATTATTGTAGGCCACCTTGGCGAAGGGGTCAGTCTAGTTTGTCTGTTGGTAGAAAACATAGCATCTGAGGTATTGCTCACCATTTTGTTAGCAGATTCTGCAACCCCATTGGTAGCTGGATGAAAAGCAGATGATAAGCCTTGAGATGATCCAATGAACTTAAGGAAATTCCTCAAAAATTTCTCTGTGAACTGTACTCCTCTATCTGAAATTATTCGCTTAGGGGCACCATACAGTCAGTAGATATGTTTCAGGAACAATTTAGTCAATCGTTGTGCAGATGGGAGTCCTTTACAGGCGATAAAATGAACCTGCTTCAAAAACAGATCTATCACAGTCCAGATGACAGTATTTCCTCTACTGTTGGGTAGGTCTACAATAAACTCCATAGCTATCTCTTCCCATGGTTGGGAAGGGTTTGCTATTGACTGCAGTAACCCAGGGGTTTTCCCTGGAATTCTTTTCATGGTGGCACATACGGTACAACTCTTGACATAGTTTTCCACATCTCGTTTTAGCCCCGGCCACCAAAATTGCTGACGGATGAGGTGTAGAGTTTTTAAATATCCGAAGTGTCCAGCCTGTTTTACATCATGGCTGTGTCTGAGAGCATTGAGAGGAAGGGTTTCAGGTAGATACAATTTTTCCTCCATGTATGCCAAACCATCCCTGCATGTTAGGGAGGTTTGATTATCTTTGAACCATTGATCAGTAAGGAGCTCTTGTTTTATGTTCTTCACTCCAGGGTCATCAGGATTAGGGGTTCTGTGAGGTATGAGTTGTGCTGCAGGTTGTGAACTAGGTATAATTGCCTCGTAGACCTCTTTGCATTCACTTTTGTACTGTGGCAGTGAGATAGCGCATCAGCTAGGAAGTTTTTTCCTTCCTGGTATGTACTTTAAAGTAAAGTTGAAACGGTTAGAGTACTGTGCCCATCGCATTTGCTTTGGGGACAATTTGTGTGGGAGTTTTTAGTGCCTGAAAATTTTTGTGATGTGTCCATACTTCAAAAAGCAGCTCACTCCCTTCTAAATAGAGTCGCCAGGTTAATAGCCCCCACCTAATTGCAAAGTCCTCCTTCTCCCAAACTGTCCATCTCCTTTCGCCTTCCGTGAATTTCTTAGAGGTGTAGGCACAAGGTTGTAGGACTCCACTTTTATTCTTTTGTAGTAACACAGCTCCGACTGCCACATCACTGGCATCTGCTTGAATTACGAAGGGCTCTCCAGAGCAGGGTGCTTTAGGTTCATCCGCAAATAGTCTTTTTAAATTAAGTTTTCTGACAACTCATAGTCCATGCTAGTGGTTGACCAGGTCATGGTTTTCCCCCTCCCTTACTCGTTTTGAGTAGTTCTGTAAGAGATAGAGCAATCTTGGCAAAAGAGAATGAATTGACAGTAGAAATTGGCAAACCCTAGGAAGCTTTGGAGCTGTTTGTGAGTCTTTGGGGGCTGCCATAGTTTTCACTTTGGCTGGGTCCATTTTGTCATCAAGATACACCAGAATCCCTTTGTATAAATGTTCATGTAGGACCTCATTGATCAACTGCATAAATATAGCTGGGGCCCCCTGCAGTTCAAATGGCATGACTTTGAATTGGTAGCTTTCCAAGGGGCAGTTGAAGACCATTTTCCACTCATCCCCCTCCTTTATTCTTACCCGGTAATATGCTTCTCTCAGGCCTAACTTGGTGAATATGGTCCCCTTCGTCAGGTGGGTTAGTAATTCTTTCAGGAGGAGGAGAGGGTATTTATTTTCCACACTCACAGTGTTTAGGCCTTTATAGTCCACGCAGAGACATAGAGACCCATCTTTTTTCTCTTTGAACAGTACAGGGGCTGCCACAGTAGACTTGGCCCATTCAATGAATCCCCTCGCTAGGTTTGTATCCACATATCTGTCAAGCCCCACATCTGGCAGGGGATTGGCGGCCGGCTGGAATGCCCTGCCCACGGGCCCTCTCTGCCCATCCCGTGGCCACGGCAAGGGACTCACAGCTGGCAAGTGCGGGCCTCGCCGTTCCCATGGGAGATGTACTGCCCAGACGTCCGGCTCCTCTCTGCCCAGCCGTGCCCATGCCGGACCACCTCGTGGGCTCCCAGCTGGCCGAGGACAGTGTACCTGCACAAAACCGCCATGCAGGCTCCCACCTGCTGCTGGCCTGTCCCAAAGACTCCCGGCGGACTGGAAAAGTCGCGCCTGTGCAACACCACCACGCACGCCCCTGCCCCTCCCTGGCCTGCCCCAGAAACTCATTGTTGGCAGGGGAGGGCGCGCCTGCTCAGATCCCCTGCGTGGAACGTCGTCCAAAGCAGGGGACTGCGCCAATGATGCCAGCGCCAGGCCTCATGCTGGCACAAGGACGTCTTGCCGGCAGCCCTGCTGAGGAGCGGCTGCCAGCCCCTGTTCCTCGTGACACGTGGCTGGAGCCAGACTCATGGAGCAAGCCCACTGGACCGGGACTATGGTGGTGCTGGGGACCATGAGGGTTGGTGAGGGTTCTGGGGCCTGGGGATGTGAACGTCCTTGGGTGGGAGGTGGTTGTTGTGGATGGTGGTGGTGGGGTGTGGGGCCGTGGGATTAGGGCTGGGTGGGTACATACCTGGCAAGAGGAGCGTGGTGGGGTCGAGGGAGAGGCAGGGGTCAAAAGAAGCTGACGGGGGAGGGCAGGGTGTAAATAGGGGGAGGGCGGATATCGGTTTGTTTGGGCAGGGCTGTGGGTGTGTGCTTCAGCTGGCTATTTAGTAGCGTTGGATGTGGATAGCAGCCAACTCTGACTTCGCCTTTTCTTGGTTTTCTGTTTGTCCCGCAATAAACGCAATACTTTGGAAACAACACCCGTTCCAGCATTCTTCCTGCTTTCGCGGACGAGGGGTTGACAGTAAGTCAGTGTTGTCTCTTTTTGCTGTGTGTCCTCCAGTGTGAGCTGGACATGGCAGAGGGAATGCAAGGGGCCACTCCAGCGGCTGCTACGGAGGACGTGGCTGGTGCTGCGGCAAAGCCTCTTGATGTAGTGGAAGTGCAGGAGAAGGCCCAATCAACAGTAAGACCGAAGGTGAGGACCCAACCACCGGAGGTGTCCGCGGTAGATCCCCAGGAGACTGGAAGCCGAGACCGCAGAGGGGAGTGGTGGCTGAGCTCCACCCTGGGACGCAGAGAATCCAATCGGGGACAAGCGGCCTGGCCGAGTGGGGCTCTGCTGGAATGGAGGAAGAGGCGCCTAACAGATGATGATGGAGAGAAGTGGAGTTACTCCACCGCCCCAGGCAGCCAAACCATGGATATTCTTAGGCATAGGTTCGGGGAAGTTGGTGGCCAAGAACCCGCTCCTTGGACAGTCGCTGACTCTGAACAGGACACAGGACGGTGGTCCCTCATGAGGACCCAGTCAGTGTGGTCCAGGCCATCTCGTTTCCAGTTGGCCAGTCCGAGATTCCGAGGCCCGCCCAGCCTGAGCACATCTCACATGAGGGCCCCAGAAGGCCAACCCCCGGTGGCCATGATGTGGGTTGGTCCGGGTTCCTGGCCAGGAACGGACGGGGGTCCCAACCAGCAACCGACGTGATCGGCTGGGGGTACCAGAGTCTTGGGTTCACAGGTGGGCCCTTGGGGCCCTGGTGTAATGTGGGGGCCACCACCCTACTGGTGATGTACGAAAGCCATCCCGACCGTCTGGCAATGTTCCTGGGCCAGGTGATCAACCATATGGACCAGTACGCCCAGACCTACATATCCCAGTGGGTGATGGTGGTGGCGATGACAGCTTGTTTGCAGGGAGAGGCTGCGGCCTGGCCAGCCGACCTTTACAGAGACCATGCCCATGAACTTGGGGACGTCGGTCTCTTTTTGGAGGCTCTGCGAGCCCGGTTCGAGGACATTTCCTGGGTGCACCGTGCTGAGGCTGACGTGTTGACCCTACACCAGCGGGGCAGGCCAGCTGTTGACTATGTCAGGGATTTCTGTAAGGTAGCTGGGAAACTGCGCTCATGGCCAGAGCATCTCCTTGTGCACCATTTCAGGACTTGGCTCGACGGAGCTCTACGCCGGGCATGTGTGGTGTGTGGTCTCCCAGCCCAGCTGCAGGAGTGGTTTTGGGTGGCCGTGGAGCTGGACATCGGGCTACAGGATGTCCAGGGAAGGCCTGAGGTCACACCCAGCATGCGGTGGATGACCGAGAAGGCAAGGTTGGAGGAGCAAAGACCCATGGTGGCTTCTCCAAGACCCCCAGCTCAGCCGTTGTGGGCTACACTCCGGTGCTTCAGATGCAAGTAGCTGGGTCATTGTGCAGCCAAGTGCCCGCTGCCACCAGCCCGGGCGGCTCCTTCTCTCCCGGTGCAGGGGTCCACCCCCAGGAAAACCGTAGAGCGGTCACGGGCTGCACACCAGATATCAAGCGAGACACCTAGGATGATGGGACCCCACTGGGTGGTCATTCCAGTGACCGTACAACCCACACAGGACGAGAGCTCTGAGGAACAGGAGCAGGAGGAGGACCGATGGTGAGTGCTCCGGTGTGCCCTTTTGTGTTCCCAGTGCTGCTAGTCAGCCCACAGACAGGGCGGAAGAGGGCATACAAGGCCCTTGTTGATTCAGGAAGTACCCGTTGCCTCATAAGCCAGGCAGCAGTGGCTGAGGTAGGAGTTATGCTGAAATGGCTAGCCAACCCCCTTCGGTTCCAACAAGTGGATGGGTCTCTCCTGGGTGGGGCGCCCATAACCCACGTTACAGAGCCAGTCAGATTAGAGATGGGGGAGCATTGGGAGACCCTGCAGTTTGTCGTAGTACCCTCCATGACAGAGGCAGTCATCCTGGGGCTCACATAGTTGGACAGGTGGGGTCCCACAAGTTGATGGGAGGAGGGCTGTCGACATCTCCATTTGGGGTTGGGGCCTCAACCCCCTCTGGAGCATGCCTTCATGGGGCCAGGTAACGTGCGGGGGCAGGAGAAGGACTGTGACATTGGGCCTGGCCAGAAGGTTCAAGTGCCCCAGGACTACACCAACCTGATGGACATGTTCAACGAGTGATAATGTAACACGTTGCCACCCCACTGGTTCATGGATTATGCTATTGAGTTGGAGCCCAGTGCCAAACTACCCAAATCCCACATGTATGCCATGTCGCCAAGGAAGATGCAGGATCTCCGGAGATTCATTGACAAGAACCTGGAGAGGGGGTTTATTCAGCCTGGACGGTCCAGGATGGCGGTGCCTGTTCTGTTCCGTGAAAAGAAGGATGGGACCCTTCATCTGTGTGTTGACTACCGGGGGGTCAACACGGTGTGTGTTGAACACCTCTACCCCCTCCCCTTAATGAAGGATCTGCTCGCACACCTGGCCAAGGGTCGGGTGTTCACAAAGCTGGACCTGAGGGAGGCTTATTACCAGATCAGGATCAGGGCTGGCGACGAGTGGAAAACAGCGTTTAACTGTCCCCTCGTTAGTTTCCAGTTTTGGGTAATGCCGTTCGGCTTGCAGGGAGCCCCCACAGTTTTCATGCAGTTGATCAACCAAGTCCTGCATGATTTCCTGTACCGTGGGGTCTTGGTCTACCTGTATGACATCCTCATCTACACGACGGGGATGGAGGAACATGTCATTCTGGTGCGGCAGGTGTTGGCCAGGCTGCGGGA
The DNA here is from genome assembly GCA_024449315.1 of Daboia siamensis. Lineage (NCBI taxonomy): Eukaryota > Metazoa > Chordata > Lepidosauria > Squamata > Viperidae > Daboia > Daboia siamensis. The sequence continues at coordinate 22,130 of JAKJMR010015878.1, forward strand.
GGCGCAGCTGTTTGTCAAGCTGTCCAAGTGTGAGTTCCACAGGACGTAGCTGGATTACCTGGTTTACAGGATATCTGCAGCCGGAGTGGAGATGGACCCCAAGAAAGTGGAGGCTATCCAGCAATGGCAGGCCCCATGGACCTGATGCCAGTTGCAAAGCTTTTTGGGGTTCGCTAATTTCTACTGGCAGTTCATCCCGTGTTTTGTGGCCATTGCCCTGCCACTCACAGACCTCCTGCACACATGACAGCTGGCAGTACAGTCGCATCCGGGATTTAAATTGGCATGGTCCACGACATGCCAACGGGCCTTCGAGGCACTTAAAGCCCTGTTCGCCAAGGAACCTGCACTGTGGCATACAGACCCTGACCTGACCTTTGTGGTTCAGGCAGATGCAAGTGACATTGGTCTTGGGGCTGTTCTCCTTCAGCGAAACAGTAAAGGGGCGCTCCAGCTGTGTGCGTACACTTCCAAGAAACTAACTCCCACCAAACGAGCCTGGGTGATCTGGGAGAAGGAGGCCTTCGTGGTTCGCTGGGCTTTGGAGACGTGGCGGCATCACCTGGAGGGGGCCACCCACCTGTTTGAAGTATGGATGGACCATAAGAATCTGGAGGCCCTGAAAATGCCACGCCGGTTGTCGCCCAAGCACATCCAGTGGGTGCTGTATTTCCACCGTTTCCGTTTCACTTTGAGGTATGTCCCGGGTAGAAGGAACTTTCTGGCGGATGCTTTGTCCCACATGCTGCAGTACGACAGTAAGAGGGAGGAGGTGGCACAGGCGCTCATGCCAGCAGTGCCGGGAGTGACAGCCCATGTAGGGGAAATAGCCTAGGCGGCAGAGGAGAGCCTGCATCATGACCTCCAGGAGGCCCTTCAGGAGGACGAATGGTTTCAGACCCACCCAAACCTCCTGACAGTACGGGACGGACTAGCCTGGCACGGGAGGGTGTACGTGCCTTTATCCATGTGAGGGCGGATACTGTATCATTATCATAATGCCAAATGGGCTGGACATTTTGGGTTCGTGAAGACCCTGCATCTGGTGCACCGGCAGTTTTGGTGGCCGCACATGAAGGGCACTGTCGAAGACTATGTGCGGAAATGCCATGTCTGTGCCACCACGAAGCCCTTTGTTGGTAAGCCATTGGGACTTCTCCAGCGAGTAGCCAACATCTCCCGGCCCTGGCAGGATATAGCCATGGATTTCATCGTCGAGCTGCCTGAGAACAAGGGTTACAATGTCATCTGGACGATCATTGACTTGTTCTCAAAGCAGGCACATTTTGTCCCTTGCAAAGGGTTACCATCAGCCTGGCGGTTGGCCCAACATCCGGCAGGGGGGTGGCGGCCAGCTGGAATGCCCCGCCCACAGGCCCTCTCCACCTGTCCCGCAGCCATGGTAAGGGACTCACAGCCGGCAAGTGCGGGCCTCGCCGTTCCCGTGGGAGATGTAGTGCCCATATATCCGTCTCCTCTTCACCCAGCCATGCCCGTGATGGACCACCCCGTGGGCTCCCGGCTGGCCGAGGACAGTGCACCTGCGCAAAACAACCGGGCAGGCTGCTGCCCGCTGCCGGCCTGTCCCAAAGACTCCTGGTGGACTGGAAAAGGTGCGCCTGCGCAACACCGCCGCGCAGGCCCCCACCCATCCCTGGCCTGCCCCAGAAACTCATTGGTGGCAGGGGAGGGTGTGCCTACTCGGATCCCCCGCATGGAACCTCATCCAAAGCAGGGGACTGCGTCAATAATGCCGGCGCCGGCCTCGCGCTGTCACAAGGACGTCTTACTGGTGACCTTGCCAAGGAGCAGCTGCCAGGCCCTGTTCCTCATGACATGTGGCTGGAGCCCGGACTCATGGAGCGAGCCCGCTGGACTGGGACTGCGGGGGTGCCGGGGACTGTGAGGGTTGGTGAGGGTTCAGGGGCCCGGGGATGTGAAGGGAATGTCCTTGGGTGGGAGGTGGTTGTTGTGGATGGTGTTGGTGGGGTATGGGGCCGTGGAATTAGGGCTGGGTGGGTACATACCTGGGAAGAGGAGCGCAGTGGGTTCAAGGGAGAGGCAGGGGTCAAAGGAAGCTGACGGGGGAGGGCGGGGTGTAAATAGGGTGAGGGAAGATATCGGTTTGTTTGGGCGGGGCTGTGGGGCTGTGGGCGGGGCTGTGGGCTGGCTATTTAGCAGCGTTGGATGCAGATAGCAGCCAACGCTGACTTCACCTTTTCTTGGTTTGCTGTTTGTCCCGCAATAAATGCAATACTTTGGAAACAACACCCATTCCAGCTGTGCATTCTTCCTGTTTTCGCAGATGAGGGGTTGACAATATCGCTGCATCTCCTCCATTTCAAGGGGGGACATAGGTTACATTCTTGTTCAGCAGAGTTTGGCTCCTGGTAAAAGTTCAATGGAACAATCATTGTGGCAGTGAGGAGGCAAGGTATCGCATTCTTTCTCACTAAATGCCTCCACTAGGTCCTGGTACTAACTGGGGATGAGCGGCTCACCAGGTGGCCATAAGGCAGCCATGTGCGCTTGCTCATTGGGTGGGCTAAAATCCCCTGTAACATCTGTTGAATCAATGGGGGGATCGGGCCCTATGGGTAATCTGACAGTTCTGATTCTTCCCCCCCCCCCCCAGATAAATGGTTTCCATTTGTCTAGCCAGGCTAGTCCTAGGATCACAGTCTCAGACATCTTTGGAGCTACCAGGAAGCGAATAAACTCCCAGTTCTCACCTATTTCCAGGCGTAAGGGCTCCATTAATTGTGTGACTAAAGTCCCTCCCATTAGGGAGCCATCAGCTTGCTCAAACCTCACTGGTTTGGAGAGCGGCTTAGCCCATATGCCCAGTCTTATGGCACATGACAGGCTAATGATGCATAGGGAATAGCCAGTATCGACCAGCACTTTCAGGTCTACTTGTGCCCCTGACTTAGGGATTATGAGTTTAGCAGGCAATAAAAAGGATAGGATGCATCGACTCACCATCAGGTCATTCTCCCCTTCTTTGTAGAAAGAGGGTAGAACTGGGGTGGATCCAGTCTGAGTTCCGGCGTCCTCCCGTGTGAGGAATGTGACCTGGATAACAGGTTCCTGTGTCATCTGGTTGGATTTCTGTCCCTTTAGCCACTGTGCAGGTCTCTTTCTCACTGCTGGTCCTGGTCTGTTCTGCTGTTGGGGGAAGGGGACCAGGCATTTTGCTGCTCGATGTCCCTGCTGTACACATTGGAAACATTTAATTGCTGGGTCTACAGGTGGCTTGGGTCTTCAGCCATTACAGTAGTTGGAGATCTTTGTGGGGGTGATTGCCATTCAGGTTGTTCTGACCTTGGTTCGGGTTCAGGTAGGAGAGGCTTCTTATAGCAGGTGAGCTGAACATCTAATTTTTCAGCTTTTGAAACTCTCGCACGAAGTCCCCTAGAGTCAGAAATGACTAGCGTGCATGTGTGGGGTAACCTTTACTTTTACCTTATTATTCTTCTGTGAAATTTCCCATCCCTTAATGTCAGGTAGCAAAGGGAGGGAAAGAATGGAATCCAACTTCTGGCAACTGGTTTATCTCTGTGCTCCCAGGAGGTGTGAAGAGCTGCCAAAACATCACAGCTACAACTGGAGATGGCTTGATGTTATCTCCCCTTTCCCACAAGGAACCTAACACCTGGGGATTTGGCCATTTGAACTGACCAGATGAACTATGGGGTGGGTTTTTTTCTTGGGACACTTTTACCTATCGATCTGAGCGGGAAATCCTCAGATCCTGTCTAGTATGCCTGCTTTCAACTTCTCCTAATAAAAGATTGTTTAGGAAGAAAATAATTCCATGAGTTCTACTTTCTTGGGATGAGGTTTTGAAGTGTGCCCTGACATTTGCCAAACCTTCTGGCACTATTCCAACTCAGTGAGGCAGCACAGCAAAATTATACTGCTGTCTTAAGATCAACAATGGTCTTTTTCAAGGTTGTGCCACTCCACAAAACAGCTTATTTTTTTCTACCTTCTATGAGGTGCACCAGAAATATTTTAAAAATGTATTATAGCAAAACTCTTGAAACTGAAACCTGGCACAGTTAATGTTAGACTTCAGACAGGCTTTTCTGTAATTCTTGACTCTCCAGACAATTAACCTTTTATTTAGAAATAGAGATTACTCAGCAGAGGCTCATAAACATGTCTCTTTATTGCAGATGAATAAAATCATCTTTTGGAAGAAAGGATCCATGGTGACTAAAAGGCCAGTATCCTCCTTATCCTGTTTTCTTTTAAGGGCCCTGGCTATAGTAAATTAGTCAGTCTGACTTTTTAAAAGGGGCTTACCTGAAGAGAAATCTGTAGTAGCATAAAGAAAAAAAAGTTAACATTATAAAAAATAAAAGATGCAAAAAAAAACCCAGTAATTGCTGTGGAAAATGTCAAACTGTCCCAGGAGCTTCAAAGATTCCAGAGTGCAGAAATGATGTAGTAAGGAGTAGTATGAAGATGTAGTAGAGCAAATAAGGGAACATTAGGGTGTATTTTTCCACATGGTCTTAGTCTTGGCAAACTCATGAACAGATCACAAGCATTGACAAATGATTTGCAGACAATGCTTGACATCAACAGAAACCCATGAGTGTTTGCAAAGATATGTATCATCAGTATTGAAGGCCCCAATGATAGTAGCAGCTGTAGCAGCAGCAGCAGTAACATCCTTGGAAAAAGAATTTATAATGTTGACTTTAAACCACCCTCTGTTTTCCCAAGAGCACTCACTATCCAGCATGTTCTTCCAATAAATGGCTTATTCCGTGGGTGAACTGTTTGCCTTGAGGGAGTCCCCCCTCTCCTGGGTGTGGCCCTCTAATCTATGCCGCCGTTCCTTAATGATGGCTATTGGGACCCCGAGAGGTGGCATGGCATGAAAAGGAAATTTCGGGGCTTTCTTTTTAAACTTTTTAATGGGTTAAGGAGAAATGTAAGGCCCGGCAGAAAGATGGGGGGGTTTCGCCTGACCTACTCCAGTCCAGGTTGGTTGATGGTCACGGCAGTAAGGGGGCTGGGGGGGTCATGGGGCCCGAGGGGTCAGGGTGGGGAAAGCGATCCCCACGGTGATTGGGAATGGTGACAGATGGATGAACAGAGAGGCATATCGGAATCTGGGATCGCGCCCCCGCTGTCTTCAAGCGGTGGCATGCTCCAACCCTCTGGTTTCAATCTGCTTTCCTGGGGGTGGGGGAGGGCAGATACCTGAGCTCAGGCTGATCTATTTGAATGCCAGGTCTGTGGTGAATAAAGCTCCCCTCATCCGGGATCTGATTGAGGAGGAAGGCGCAGATCTCGCATGCATTACAGAAACTTGGTTAGGCCCAGAGTGAGGAATCTCTCTGATTGAATTATGCCCACCAGGCTTCCATGTGCTGCATCAGCCTCGGGCTCAGGGTAGGGTTGGTGGGGTGGCAGTTGTTATTAAGGAGGCCCTTTGTCCACGGGAGGCCACTGCCCCTCAGATAGGCGGATGTGAGTCCCTCCTCCTGAGGTGGGGCCCTGGAAGTCAGCTGGGCCTGTTGCTCGTGTACCTTTCTCCCAGCTGCGTGGCAACGGCCCTGCCCAGGCTACTCGACACTCTCTCGGGGTTGGCAGTTGAGTTTCCTAGACTTATGGTGCTGGGGGATTTCAACCTGCCCTCCCTGGGGGGGATGTCGGGGGTGGCCTGAGAGTTCATGGCTTCCATGATGACCATGGACCTGACCCAGATTATTCAGTGTCCAACCCATGAGGGGGGAAACATGCCCAACCTTATTTTTATCTCTGGGCAGTGGCTTAATGGTCTGGGTGGGGTCTGCAACCATTCAACCCCTTTCATGGACAGATCATTATCTCCTGTGGCTGGGTGTCCGTTATGCCACCTCCAGCTGCTGGGAGGCGGAACCGACCAAGGGGTTCCACCCCAGACGCCTGATGGATCCAGAAAGGTTTCAGATTGCGCTTGGATTGATCCCTGCCTCCCTTTTCCACAGCCCGGTCAAGACCTTGGTTGACATCTGGAGACGGACTGCTTCTGAGGCTCTCGACTGCGTTGTGCCTTTGCGGCCTCTGACCTGGCAAAGGTCCTGGTTGGCCCCTTGGTTTTCCGTGGACCTATGGGAGATGAAGTGCCAGAGGAGGGGCCTAGAGAGCATTTGGTGATCCAGTCAGTCCAAATCTGACCAAACACAGTTAAGATCTTTTACCAGATCTTACCTTGTGACAATGGTCATGGCAGTAAGGGGGATGGGGGGCTCATGGGGCCCGAGGGGTCGGGGTGGGGAAAGCGATCCCCACCACCCTCATTGCGTCCGCAGATAATTGCCCAGCCACCCTGTTTAGGGTGACCCATTCCCTTTTAAATCAGGGGACAGGGGAGGATCCTTTGCAAGGACAGGCCGAGGAGTTTAGTCAGCTCAGCATCTGCTGGACAAAATCGCTCAGATCCGGACTGGTCTGGACTCCGACTGGGCAGTATCTGATGAGGGGGAAACGATGGGTCTGGCCAACATTATTTGGGAGGAGTTTGACCCTGTGACTCCGGATGAAGTAGACAGGATTATGGGTAGATTAAGTGCTGCCACGTGTTTGTTGGATCTGTGTCCCTCCTGTCTGGTTTATGCAGCTTGGGAGGTCACACGAGGCTTGCTCCAGGCAGTGATTAATGCTTCTTTGAGTGAGGGGTGCTTTGAAGGAGGCGGTGGTGAGGCCCCTCCTCAAGAAACCTGCCTTGGACCCAGCTATTTTGAATAATTTTCGTCCTGTCTCCAACCTTCACTTTCTTGTGAAGGTTGTTGAGAGTGTGGTGGCACAGCAGCTCCCGCTGGTCCTGGAGGAAACTGAGTATCTGGATCCATACCAATCGAGTTTCAGGCCTGGGTACAGCATAGAAACGGCATTGGTCGTGCTGGTGGATGATTTCTGGCGGCCCCAGGATAGGGGTTATTCCTCTGTCCTGGTCCTATTAGATTTCTCAGTGGCTTTTGATACCATCGACCATGGTATACTGCTGCGACGTCTCGGAGGGTTGGGAGAGGGAGGCACCGTTTTACAGTGGTTCTCCTCCTACCTCTCGGGCTGTTCACAGACGGTGTTGGCAGGAGGGCAGAGGTCAACCCCGAGGCCCCTCAATTGTGGGGTGCCCCAGGGGTCGGTCCTCTCTCCCCTCCTGTTCAACAGCTATATGAAGCCACTGGGTGAGACCATCTGTGATTTCGGGGTAAGGTATCATCAATATGCTGATGATACCCAGCTTTTCATCTCTACCCTGAACCAACCTAGTGATGCCCTTGACTTGATGTCCCATTGCCTGGAAGCAGTACGAATCTGGATGGGGAAGAACAGGCTCCAACTCAACCCGGCCAAGACCAAGTGACTTTACGTACCGGCATCTCGTGTAGTCCAGGATGTTCCATCTTTGGTTATGGAGTGAGAGGTGTTACCTCCCATTGATAGGGTGCACAATTTAGGCATCCTCCTGGATGCATGACTCAGTTTAGAAGATCATATAGGAGTCGTGGCCAGGAGGGCATTTGCCCAGGTTTGCCTGGTGCGCCAGTTGCACCCCTATCTGGACTGAGATGCTTTATCTACAGTCACTCATGTGCTCGTTACCTCCCATGTTGATTACTGTAATGCTCTCTACATGGGGCTGCCCTTGAAGACCACCTGGAGACTTCAGCTGGTGCAGAATGCGGCTGCACGGGTTGTGATGGGAACATCCCGATACTCCCATATTACACCCCTCCTGCGTGAGCTGCATTGGTTACCAGTTGCTCTCTGGGTGAGATTTAAGGTGCTGGTTCTTACCTTTAAAGCCCTACATGGCTTAGGCCTGGGATACTTGCAGGACCGTTTGTTCCCAGGAACGACTTCCCATCACCCTGTGTGCTCACACAGAGAGGGCCTCCTCAGGGTGCCATTGGCCAGACAATGTCGGCTGGTGACCCCCAGGGGAAGGACCTTCTCTGTGGGGTCATCTGCCTTGTGGAATCAGCTGCCCCTGGAGCTCCGGATGACTCCAGACCTCCGGTCCTTTTGTCGTGACCTTAAGACATTTATTTTCCAACAGGCCGACCTGGACCAATGATAATGGGGTTTTTAATTTGTTTTTAAGGTTTTATTAATTGGGGCTATAGATATAGTTTAATTTTAATTTTAATATTTGTATTCTCTTGTATTTTATTGTTGTTAGCCGCCCTGAGTCCTTTGGGAGATAGGGCGGCATATAAGTCCCATTAAATAAATAAATAAATAAATAAATAAATAAATAAATAAATAAATAA